>SKCR01045864.1:0-46608 GCA_019454045.1 Zanthoxylum bungeanum
AGTTTGGGATTTGAATATTTCTTTTTATTATACAATTGAAAGTACTTGTGCCTCAGAGGTATAAGTAAAAAAAATCATTTATTCTATTTGATAGAATATTATATTCTTATTTGATAGAATATCCTTTCTACAATCCCGAGTAATAAAATTATTTTATTACTTGGTGTGTAACATCAGATGTAAACGATTGTAGAAAATACTTGACTTATTAAAGTCAAATGTGAAAGTGATAAACTATAAATGGAACTATATAATTAATAAGATGAAAAGACCCCTTAGACATTTTTCATATAAGTGCAATAGAATGTCAGAATTATTTGCGAAGTATTTGATACTTAATGGTTCTGTTGTTTTTTATCGAAGAAAGTTATCATATAACTTATAGTGGGAGTGATATTTGATATCGATTCCGAAAGTTATCATTAAACCATATATCTAAGATTGTTCATAGCTTACTACGATCAAGTTTTGAACTTAATTGGGCTTTCGTTATGGATCTTTCATAAAATGTGCAAATGGTTTGCGCAGTAAAAGAAAAGTAAGCTTATTAGAGGTTTGACCTTTATAGTATAAAAGTGAGAAAAGTTATGCTCAGCATTCTATTGTAGATTCTGAGAAAAATTATCTCTAGTAGCACTAATTGAACATTTAAAGATTTGTTGGTTAATGTCAATATTAAAATGTGTATTTTAGCTAGGAATGCAAAGTGGCGATTTTGAATGGTTTCTTCTGATAATGGATCCATTGTGATTTCTTTGTTTGAAGAGTTCGTTCTTGAATGACCTTGGAGTTTGTATTCTGCTATGATCACATTTGGTATAATAGCTTATAGAGCCTACTGTAAACTCAGATGAGCTTTCCGGAGTGTTCTATAATTTTGATATCAGTCAGATTGTCTTATTTTATCAAAGCATAGAGAACACATATGTGATAGTAAGGTTAGTGAGAGCGTATAAATTTCTTTCTAGCGTTTTATATCCTAACAACATTATCATTATTAATGTAATAATGAGATGTTTATGAGGTAAAAGGTTTACCTAAGCCTTTTTTCTCCATGAAAGTAGTGGGAGTAGTCTCTGTTATATTTGATATAAAGTTATATATATGATATAAAACTAAGAGACTTGTGAGATACTCTCATTAGTCATGCATTAGATATGATCTAATAAAGGACACAACAATACAATCTGTGTGACAGTTAGTATAACTGTTCGACAGTTAGTGTGTCTCTTGAATATAGTAATAATCTGTCGTAAAAATGATTCCTTTGTCGAAAAAGAAATGGATTAGATTGTATAATCAATGTTATGCATCATGGGATGATGGTATATTGAATACTATATTTTGTACGATTAAATATATCAATTTAATCGTAATTATTACGAACTATTTTAATACGATGTAGACCATAGGATGGGTCTTGAAACATGTTCTTTGTTATTTTTAAGATATTAAGAACGAGTTTCTTATTCATGGAGAATATAGTCTGCAACTATTAGGGTCAGATTAGTTTTTAGTCTAATTATGATGTTAGACGGTCTATGTCATAAAGAGTCAGAAAAGATACAATGGGAGTATCACAGATGATTCTACTGTGTGAATGGGATTAGTTGTAACTTATGAAGTCGTATAGTGACCGTGTAAATTAGAAGTTTTGATATTAGTGTTGTGCTTGCGGTTGTCTGATAGTATTTTGGATTTGATCCCTTAATACTTAGACAAATCAGTCGCTATAGAACAATATTGATATCGTATCTGAGTCATATTGATGTAGAACATAGTTTCTACAAAATATATTTGATACTGGTCAAGGGAAACGATTGAGTTTGTTGGACAAACTCAATATGTTATAGCAGACCTACTTATTGTTGCCTACCTCTTGAGTATTAGATGAGCTCTTGAGGGCCATACGTATGTGATACATTTTTAGATGTGTATATGATACCGTGGATTGGCACTAGAGTAAGTGGGAGAAATTGTTAGGGGTTGTGCTTGGAGCGCCAATCCGAATCGTATTTATGTCTGATTCATGAATACGAATAATACTTTTTTTTCCATAATATTACTTATATATGGTAACACCTCTTGTTTTTATATACGTATTCGATCTAATAACTATTAGTTTGAAACTAAATTTGATTTAGTGATATGTATATATTAGACAAAGACCCCAGGATTTACAATGTAGTGCGCAGTTACAACATAGTTTGTAATTGACATTGGGAAGTGTCACTATAAGTTGTATATTCTCAGTAAAGTTCATGGTCAAGATTTGCTAATACGAGTCAGTTAGTAAAATCTGTTGAGACTAGTACATATCGTATATCGGGACTTGGTCTGATAGTTTATCCTAATGAACCATGAGTCTCGGAAGACTCGTATAGACATGTATTTGTTTATTTGATAAACATTGAATGACTCACCGAAGATTTCCTAAAAGATCATACACCAACGTTAATAGGAATCTTCTCGATTCTAGTAGCGTAGTAGTGTTTCGACTTGAGATACCATTATGGATATATGAGACATCTTCTACACTTTGATTGCAGTCACGTCACCGATCTATTTAGATCATACCTCTGCCTGTTCATTGGGTGTGGACTCATGCTCATGATATCTAGTGAGTATTAGATAGAATCCGTCAGTCTTGTGTACAAGGCATATGTATCCTGTACGTATTTGCGATCTAGTAACTTCATGATTGTGGTATACTTCGAAAGTGAGTTCCGAGTATTTAGAGATCGTAAATTTGTAAGTTGACTATATTATACTTTAGGGATTTGACATTCCTATCTATATCCCCGATATAATATGGATAGCTTGTGTTAGAGGGATTATACGTATGCAATGACCTCGACCTGTATGGTTCAGTGAGTTTATCCATGTTCGTCATAATTTACGGGTGGGTAGATTATGGACACGAAATTGGATTTCATGATGGATATGCCTGAACCTAGAGAGTCTCACTAATGAAATATACTCATAGAGTACTAGGGCAACTTATGAATAATATTGATTATTTATAAATTTTTTAAAGGTTAAACGAAAGATACATGCAAATGGACCTTTTGGTCATTTCCTAATTATTGTGTATTTGTATTTAATGTATGATTTTATTAAATACACATTAATTAAATGTCAAATTTTGATATTTGACATATATCATTAATATATGTATTTGATATATTTAAAGTAAATATAATACATATATTTGAGATATTTATATTTAATTAATTAATTAATTAATTGTTAAATGATTAAAGTAATTAAAATATAAATATCTACCATTATGATAAATTTAGGAAATGATTAAGGAGTGTATAAGTTTGACTTTTCATTAAAGAAAAAGGTTGTCAAATGGCTTTTGACTTCTTTATGTTTGTTTTGAAAAACAAAATATCTTTTTCTTTTATTAGGCCAATTTTCGGCCAACCTAATCATATTTAAGGGTTTTGTTTTTTCATTTGCTTCACACTTGTTGAAGCCACCAAAAACATAAACAAAGGAGACTTGAGAGAAAATAGAAGAAATCAAAGAAAACTTGGAAATAAGTAAGTATTTCTAACTTTCCATTAGAAGAAAATTTATTCCTTTTGTTCTTGGCTACAACATGTATAGTTCTTAAGTTTTTATACTCTCTTGTGTTTTTGTTTTGATGGTTGGAAGCATGAATAAAAGATGTATGCATGTATGTTTAACAAAGTATGCTTATAAATGGTGTATAAGCACACTTTTGATCATTTGATGATCTTGTTGCCATTCTAGAATTGTTAGGCCATTCATTGATGACTTAGAATTGTTCTTGAGTTGTTTCAAAGTAGTGAGACTTGTTTGGTGTTGTAGAGATTATATTAAAGTATTGATTTCTGTTAATTTTGGTTAATTTTGTTAATTGGATTAATTTGAGAAATTAGGATTTTAACCTAAACCAAAATTGGGGCTTTTCATATATGTATTGTATTATGATGTATATAAGATATACAAATCATTTTGGGATTGATTGGAAATCATCTAGGCTTGTTTTGACATATTTGGAAAAAAATGATCAAACCTTGGGGAGATCTCGGAAATTTGGTTAAAAATTCGGAATTTTATGTTAGTTATGTTTTAATGTATATGACATGTGTAAATCATTTTGGTAGTGATTGGAAATCACCTAATCTTGTATTTGACAAAATTAGGACCAAAATGATCAAAACGCAAACTAATGGGGGCTCTCGGCAATTTCATAAAAAAAAATGAGATTTTTATATATTAGTTGTGTTTTAATGTGTATGACATGTATAAATCATTTTGGTAGTGATTGGAAATCACATAATCTTGTTTTTGACAAATTAGGACTAAAATGATTAAAATACAAACCTTTAGGATCTTAAGGCAATTTGGGTAAAATTCTGGATTTTGGGTGAAAATTTATTTGCTTAAGTATTGAGTAATTAGAATAAATTATTTTATTTTAATTACCCATGAAAAATAAAAATAAAATCGAAAAATTTTGATTTTTCGCGTTCCGCTGTGTTACCCCGTAATCCCGTATAAAACCCCTATAAAATGGTATTAGAGTGAGTCTGATTCTGAACACATGATATGATTATTCCTTTAAATTTAATGTTTAATCTAATCTTTACTTTATGCATGCATGTGTTTATTTAATTTGATTAAATAAAGTAAATAACATCTTTTGCGGAAAATCCCTATTTGAAATAAGGTTTTAAAATAACTAGTATTGAGATACTTGTTACTTGGTCCGCCTTGTCAGTATGGATACAAATTTTTTCCTGATGCTGTAGCTGTATCGTGCCAAAGCTGTGCAGTTATGACTGATGATAGTTCATTTGCGCCGGTAGAACTTATATGATAAGAGACAAGTTGAAGTGAAAGTGGAAATCCTGAACGTGCCAAAGCTGTCAGGACTACATCAGTAGCTTGAGTTTGTCATTGACAAGTGAAGCCTTGATACGCCTCTTGTGAACATGCCAAAGCTGTCACAACGAGAAACGGTCAGAACCAAAATTAGGAGTCACAGTGAGTGTGATTGACAATGAGTTGTCTACCTGTGAATATACGTAGGCGAGAACGTGCCAAAGCTGTGAGTCATCGAATCAAACATTGCATATCAAAAACATATAAACTTATCATCTCAATATATATTGATTCATAGAAACACGCTCAAACCATTTCTAACTCATCCATCGATAAAAAAATAAAACCGAACACAGATTCTATACAACCAATCAAATACATCATTCGAAATAAAGAACATAACACATGTCCTTTACACGCAATACAGTATCAAAACAGGAACTTAGTACGAATTTCATACTATCTTTTTCATCCACAATACAAAACAAAACTCATGTATTTCTCATCAGGTCATTCCATATCATATATGTAAACGATGTCAATATCAAAATTTACATACGTACATATCCCATCGCACATACAATTTATATGGCTAACAACGTAGTATATATAACCATTGCAATACTCAATAGATCGATGTCTAACCATAAAATGACATACGCATTCTTATAAAAAACATCATCTTTTATATTAACCAATACATTAACTGTCACAGCCAAAAGTGACCCATAATCATAGTACTCTTATGAGAATATATTCATGGGGTCTACTTCCCATTATGAAATTTTAATTATTGAATTATTGTTTTCCATTGGGGATTACGGTATTACGTTAAATAGTGGGAAACACTACTGGGTTAAAAATTCATAACTAAGGCAGTGTGTAATATTATGAAAATTTCCGCTTATGTTTTTCCTTATTCTATTATGTATATAGAATTAAATTTTTAATCTACTGCATGCATAGTTTATATATGTTTTCTAACTTCACTTATGGTTGTAAATTTCTAGAATAGTTTCTTATGCGATAAATATTGACATGAATTAGTTCATGTCTCGATATTCTTGTCTGGTATTAAGAAAACCACATTAGGTATTTGTTTATCTGATAATGACCTTTCTTCGCTTTAGTGACCTTTAGAGGTCACATGTCCGACATAATTTGCTGGTCAATTATTTGCAATTTTTGTGAATAGTTGAAGCCAAATTATAAAGCTAAAGAAAGGAGATGTGTATAGTTATGTGTTGAAAATATCGATTCTCACAAAACGACAACTATAGATATTGGATACCAGATCTCCCTTCTAGTTATTTAAAATATTGTTTAATGATTATTTTGATATTTGATATCAGAACTTGTGACTACTGGATAGTTACCTGTTCTTTATAAACTGTTGTTACATATTTTAATACGACTAGTAGTGTCATTGACGAAAAGATAAACATTAAGAAAAATATTCGGTTAAGTAAATAACTTTGAACAATGTTTTATGAGATTTTATTACTTAAGCATTAGATGTTTATTCCGTATAGTAAAGGATGGTCTGATACGAGATCATACCACATATCCTTATCCATTTAATGAATATTATATTCAGGAATATGATTAAATCTCATTTAACCAATGATTGTTATTGAAGCACAAGATTTATTAAATTGATACATTAGATGTATGTTGTTTAATGAATTGTAAATTACTTAAGGTAGTTTTCCTTACTTCCTAACTTAGTCAATGAGTTTTCATGACTTAGTTACATATTCCTGATGAAAAACAGATAGAATATTTTGACTGGTTCAAAGATATTCGATCTGAAGTTTTGAAAATTGTATCTTTAAAATTCATCGTGAGTCTTTGAATTGTTCAAAGATGTTTGATATGATCAAACATATGAATTTATGGCAATTAGTTCTAAGGTTATTGTAGGCACTGCATTTTTGCATGAAGCCCGATGATGAGCCTCGTATGGAGGCACTACCTATTTCAAAATGCCTGACTTGGCCAAGTTCAACGGAAACGGAGATCCTAGGGTCCATCTCCGACAATATGTTTCAGTGATGAGTTCAGTGGGTTTGTCGAATCGTCAGGTGCAGAAGATGTTCGGGATGTCACTGGAAGGGGCGCCCGTAGTATGGTATCATGGCCTGGAGAGAAAGATCAGGGATGACCGGAGGGCATAAGAATAAGCCTTTCTGAACCATTATGTCACAGATTTGGAGATAGACTTATCGCTCTGTGACCTAGAAAACACCAAACAGAGGCCAGAATAGACCTTCAAAGATTATGTGGATCGCTGGAGAAGCCAGCTCTTGAAGATGCAGACTCGGCCCTCATAGAATGACCAGATCAATATGATCATTAAGGGCACCAAGCCCTCCATTTATAACAAGATGAGGAGAATGACCTCCATGATTAGTGACTTTCGACAGTTAAGAGAAACTGTCATGGATATCGAGGAAGAGGAAACCGAGAAAAGAAAATTTTTACAGCGGAATAGAAGGACCATTGGGGTCCTTCAGCCAGAAAAAAAAATGATTGTTTTTAGTCCTTAATAGTTAAGCATAAGTCCAATGATGAAATTGTTTGCTTTAGGGTGAAATCTTAGAAACGATAAGTTCTTGATGTACTTTTATCTGATACTTTGAGTAGTTGATCTATGTTAGACTCGTAAGCACTTAATTATAGGTTTTTAGTTGTGAAAACCTGAGTAGTTGGCAAAGTGACTAGTCGAAGAAATTGTAGGTCGATTAATGACCGTTTGTTTAGATGTCTATCATGATTTGCTTGTGTTATGATGTGTGGTATGGTTGAAAATAAAAGAAAAGTCTCTAAAGAAAAAAATTAAACCACCTATAATTGATAGGTGTGAAGCTACCCATGGGCGAGTATTAGGACCACCATGAGGAGAAATGCTACCTTAAAGGGTAGGTGTGTTGAAAAAAAAAGAAAAAAAAAAGAAAGAAAAAGATAGAGACAAAATAAAAGAAAAAAGAAGATCATACCATATTAAGCACAGAAAAGCAATTGCAGAGCATAATCGAGATATCTAGGTTGGTTTAACCCATCGATCCCAATTTTTGAAATGAAATCATTGAGTTGGCTTACCTAGGAATCAAGCTGTAAATGAACCTTTGCACACACACACTGTGAGTCTGGCTTAGATGATTTTATCAAAAAGACTCATATTTGAGTTGCATTGAGTGTTTTGAAGGTTCTCTGGTTTCATTACTCGGAATTCTTTGAGGACAATAATATGAGTAACTATTGGGACTATTTCATAGCCCGTAATATAGTATGTTGATACAGAATTCCACATCACATAGTGACGGACAATGGAGTCCAATTTTAGGGAGAGGGCACATTTAGAAACCTGAGAATCGGAAGACATGATCCCAAAAAGATTAGGCCGCTTTCAAAAAGGCGTAATCCACCTTGACCCGGTGCAGGTAGCAGAGAGCAGAAAGCTGAGCCAGGTCTGAGGATGACCAGTCTACTAACCCACGAATAAGAGACACAATGGGACTTTGAGCCATGAAACCTAAGAAAACTGAGCAATCACCGGAGTAGAATTGACAGGAGGAAACTGTAAGCAGACCAATGGGGCGACCAAAGGCCAAGAGAATTCCTAAAGGGGTGAAGAAAACCCTCTAGCGCAAGAAAGGTCTAACCAAGGATGACATCAAGCCAATAAGACAAAGAAAACCCATCGGAATAGGGAATGCATCCATGCATACATGCATACACGTCGCATACACACAATTTTTATTTTGAGTTTTCAGGCTTTAAAGAAAAATAAAAAGTGGTGAGGACAAGCAACTCCTCGGGAATGAGGACGAGCAAGCTGGGAATGGCACTCCGGGAATAGAGAACAACCTCAAGAATAAAACGAGCAAAGAGCCTCGAGAATGAGGACGGATGAGGGGGCGAAGTGCCTCACCCCCATCAGTTCGACAATTTTGGGAATGAATCCCAGGGTCGAGGCCCACATTATCAACAGTTTATGAAGAAATCCCGGAAGTCGAAGCACCTCATCATCATAGGAAAAAAATCCCCAGTGGATAAAAGAGCCAATAGGACCAAAACACTATCAACTTAATTCAGTTCGGGAACAAAGCCCAGAGATCGAAGCAAAACCCACTCGGTGGTTCGGGAACAAAACCTAGGGGTCAAAGGGCCTCTCCATAAACTAAACTCAATTCGGGAACAAAACCCACTCGGTGGTTCAGGAACAAAACCCATGGGTCAAAGCGCCTCGCCATCAACTGAACTCAACTCGGGAACAAAACCCACTTGGTGGTTCGGGAACAAAACCTAGGGGTCAAAGCACCTCGCCATCAACTCAACTCAGTTCTGTAACAAAACCCAGTGATTAAAGCATCTCACACTCGGTGGTTCGGGAACAAAACCCATGGGTCAAAACACCTCGCCATCAACTCAACTCAGTTCGGGAACAAAACCCAGAGATCAAAGCATTTCACACTAGGAACGGTTCGGGAATAAACCATCTCACAGTATTAACAGTTCGGGAATGAACCATCTCACACTAGAAATGATTCGGGAATGAACTATCTCACACCAGGAACAGTTCGTGAATGAACCATCTCACATAGTAATGGTTCGGGAATGAACCATCTCACATAAGTAACGGTTTGGGAATGAACCATCTCACACCAATAACGGTTCAGGAATGAACCATCTCACACCAGTAACGGTTCGAGAATGAACTTTCTCACTGTTGGATAGTTATGACCCATAGCGTCACTATTTGTACAGATCATGGTGTTGTTGTACAAATTAACTATGTGACAAAGGAAATTGCTCTTTTATCATTTGTGATTAGATCACCGAGATATATAAATGATAGAAGGTCCATATGATTAGTTCATGGATTGAGATGATATGAGACAATATCAATCCACGAAGGTTTAATCATTAAATATCCCTAGTCAGAGTATTATCGAGATTGGACATCGATAATGCGAAAAAGACTAGTATTACACTTGTGCGCGTTGTGAGGGCATAACGGTATAGTTCTCATATGTTTGGGTATAGGATACTCATGCAAGTGTAATAGGAGGTTGTGTTTACCGATGGTACGGAAATAGCTTCGCTCTGGATAGATCCCTCGGAATTCCATTGGTAGTATGACTATGTGTCTATGGAAGTCTGAATCAGGGTAGGTGTATTTGGTCTTAACCTGAGACTTGCACCGCTAATACTTGCGACAATCAATATATTTTGGTTTTGGTCGTCCAGGGCTTTAACAGGTTCTGTGTACGCCTCTGCTGGGTATATTGAGAATCGTAGTGTGTTGGGTGTGATGTCAAGACGGAAGTATCACTCCAGTCATAGTGGAGAAGATGGTCATGTAAGATACGGAACTCGTTCTCTTAAGTACTGCAGTCATCGGGATAAAATGACTAGGTCATGTTTATCCGATTATAGAGACTAGTTACCAGAGATCCGATATGTGATTCGTACGGGGCAGACACAATTCCAGCCCCAGGCCTAGCATGTGACATCCGATACTGGATCGAAATACGCAATACTACGTATACTACGCCTGATATAGATCAGATATTCCTGTAAGGATATTTCTGGAGAATTGGGTAGGCATGAGGCTTTGCTAGAAGCCAACCTTGTCTTATAAATCGGTACAAACGTATTACTAGGTACGTACATGTTCGAATATTCCGACGACCGGATTTACTGCCAACATATCCAGGGATCTCATGGGTCGCTTCCCGAAGATTCACCGATGACGTATGACTCGCACTTTATTAATCTGGGATTGATTAGATAAGAGAGAAAATTAATCTAGGATTAATTACGGAGATATTTTATCTGGGATAAAATATTATTAAAGAAAGAGAGCGATTAATTTGGAATTAATCGATAAAATAATATATTCGATATATTATACGAAATTGGATTTCGACGCGGAATTAAAATTAGATTTTAATTCGGGCAAACAAGTTAATTTAGAATTAATTCGTTAGCGACATGAATAGTGATTTTGCTAGGCAAAGTTATTTAATTAAATAAGATTTAATTTCGTCGCAACGGAAAATTTGTTAATTCGGAATTAGCGAACCCGAGCCCGAGAGTGTTTGCGGGCGCACTCGCATTGTGATTTTAAATGCGGCCCACAAGTCATATCAAGCGTCAAATCATTAGTCACATGAAGCGTCAAATCACATGTCACTTTCAGTGATGTGACAATTTGTCACTTGATTGATTGATGGAAGTGGTTGAGGCTTTATTGCCTTTGACTTTTTTTTGAACTTGAAAAGTGGTATATGTTTAATTGTTTTTGGAAAATCAATTAACATATACATAATACAATTTATTTTCTCTCTCCTTCACCATTCACGGTTTTGGAGCCCTTTCTTCCTCCTCTCCCTCTCTCGGTTTTGAACCAATTCTTCTTCTCCATTATTTGGCAAGGTCGAAAATAATAAGGATGAAGATGGTGATTTTTGTGGCAAAAATCATCAAGAGCTAGCACTCAAAAGAGTATATACAAAGGTGATAGGGAACTAATTTCATGAGCATGGAATCACCATGATAAGCTTGGAGCTTGGAGCATCAATGGAGTCCATGGACGATTTTAGAGGAGACAAAAATCTGCCATTGCCGAATACACAAAGCTTGGGGCAGAAAATTTTTGTTGTTCAAAGCTTCTCACATCTGATCAAAGTAAGTATTCCGCAACTCAACTTTGATGTATTTACACTTATTTCTTGCTTAATATTGATATTGGCCCACGTAGAACTCCAACAATTGGTATCAGAGCCTTGATTAAGCATGAAAATGAAATTAGGGTTCTTAACTTTAAAATTGGGCAAAATTGATTTGAGCATGTTTGAGTGAAATTGATTGTTTGAGTATGCTTAAATTATGATAACATGGTGTTATGCATTGTCAATTTGATGAAAATTGGATTGGATACATTTTCCCCAATGTTTAGGCTTGGCCGAAAGTTTAGGGTTCCCTAAAGTCATGGCAAATTTTGTTCTTTTGATCATTGGATGAATTGGAAGACTTGTGATATATTAGTTTGTGATTTAATTGGATTGAAATCAAAATTGATATGAAAAATTCCCCATTGCCGTGAACCATGGAAGCATGAAATGACTTGATTTTTGATTAAAATGTGTTGGACATGTTTTGATCATGATAAGCATAATTAATTGTGTAAATTGATGTTTTAGAAATGTTAATTTGGATGATTAATTATGGCATTACACTTTGAGTAATTAAATTTTGAAATTGTGAAATTGTAATTTTGGAATTTAATTATGTTGGGGCCAAATTTGGAATTAGGCTTGAAAAGTTGTAATTGGGCTTAAATGGGCTTGGTTGTACCAAGATGGGTTTAGGCTAAATTGGTTGGATCCAATTGGGCCCAAAACCATATCCATAAAGTCCAATTATGACTTAATGGACTTTTAAATTTAATTGGGCCTAATGGGCCTAAATTGATTTCTAGGCATATAAGGGTGATTCCTTTAAATGGGCTTTAGTCTTTGGGTTTGACCCAAGTTGACCAAAATTCCATGCCTTATGAAATTAATTAAAAGCCCATTTGACTTTAATTAAATTAACATTGGATGTTAATCGGGCTTTGAGACCCGTAACGGTTAGATTTGGAATGTAAGTCGTAAAGGTTTATAAATAAAGTGTATTATTTAATTTGGAATTAAATAGCGAATTAGTATTAAATACATATTAAATTGGATTTAATGTTGTAGTTTAATTTAATTCAAGAATTCGTACTTTGAGTACTTATTCGCAAAACGAGTTGGACTCGCGTAAAATCAAATCGTTGTTTGAACATTGGATGGTCATTAATTATCAGATTAATCAATTGGATTAGATTGATTGATAACATGCTTTGTGTGAATACATGGATGTGATGTATGAATAATGTATATCGGATGGATATTAGATGGGTGGGGCAATTTTGGAAATTGTTGTAATAAATTTAGAATTTATTAATTGGACCTGGGTGTCCAGCCTATTACCTCCTTACTATTTGTATTTCTCTTCTCACCTATTCCCCTCAATGTAAATGAGGTTTCTTTCGAAGTGTTATGTAACGGGTAGAAGTAATACTTGTGCTAGCGGGAGAGAGGAAAGTGAGAGATTTGTTCTAGGAACAATGTGTTAAATATCCATCCACATATCATTATTATATTTATTTACGCGCCTTATTATGTGTTTAGAATTCATGTTTAAGGGTGTATGATGATGAGACCTTAACAAAGATAATAAATTGGTTGCCAATTTGCACGCGAAAAACCCTCAACATCATATTAAGCGTTTTTCCTTCCATTGAGTGATTCTTACTCAAGATCCAAGAATGGCATTGGCTTATCGGCCAAAGTCAAGACCTTTGTCCGTCGAGGATGTGTTTGAATCATGAAGGCTTTGTTCCATATCAGTGTCTTGTCCAAGTTGTGATTTGTTGGCCAAAGTCAAGATCACTTCTTGTCCATCGACATTGATTACGAAGTTTTCCATGGTCAATGGGTTCTGCTTAATTGGGATCACTAAGTTTATTGTGCCAAAGCCAAGGCTTAGTTGATTCAGAGGAAAAAGGTTAGGCAATATATTGGATATATTGGCATATATAAGATATATGTTTCGGACTTAGATGTCCACCTACTGGATCTAGGAATTGGATAGGATTCAATTGATCTTAGAGATCTACCTAGTTAATTATCATACAATTTGTTGGCCAAAGTCAAGATTGTGTGCTATTTAACGGGATCCTAGCCCACTAGGAAATAAGGTTTCCCGAGTACTCGACAGAGGGTTAGAGGCTCGCCGAAAAATAGTGGGAGGCAAGTATTAAATTTGCAATATTCGGTTAATAACTTTCCATACGCGCTCATATCAATTTTTCGTCAAATTAATTAATTATTAGTTGGACTAATATTTAATTGTTGTTTTAATATAACAGTTGGACTATATTCAAACCAATTTCAATTAATAGTTGATTTTATAATTGGATTATAGTAATCAATATAATTGAATTTAATCAATAATTATAGTTGATTATATATAGTTAGACTATAGTAATCATTATAATATATAGTACCTAAAATCGTTGATTAAATAGTTGGACTATTAGAATCAAGATAATTGAAAGATTAGTGTTTAAAACATAATCCTGGGTGAAAATGTTATTAAACGACTTTAATTTTCAAAATGGGAATAAATATTTCAGGATAGTCCTGAAAACTAAGAAGTTACTTTATTTGATAAAATAACATCTTAGGCCTAAGCCATGAGTTAAGCAAATAGTAGAACATGATATTTGGAATATTCATGTGATGATAACTTTAGTGCTTAATCCATTATTTCTTGCCAAATAGACTCCTTAATTTCTTAATCAGAACTAATGATTAGTGTAGGCATTGCATTTTTGCATATAAGTCCCGATGATGAGTCTCGTATGGAGACACTACCTCTTTAGTTGTGGAAGCCGCGGGAAACGGACGTCGGAAGGGAATAGTCAAGAATTGACACATTGTTGGATTTAATACGCTGGAGTAGCTTCGGGTTCGCTTGTTGGACCTCCATTTTGAAACACACCCTTAGCCCAAAACCCCATAAACCATACACCAAGCCCATTAAATCACAATTAAAACATTTAAAACACATGTCACAAATTAAAACCAATTAAATTGAAATTAAAATTAAATCCAATTAAAATTAAATCCAAATAAATTAAAACCAATTAAAACCAATTAAATTAAGTTAAATCAAATTAAATCACTTTCCCAAATTAAATAAATCACATACAAAAATTAAATAAAATCAAATAAAATCCCATCAAAAGCTTTCCTAATTCACTTAAAATACTTCCCTAATTAAAAGATTTTTCCTTATTAAATACTAATTAAAAAGATATCCAATTAAAATACAAAATCCTTCTCCTTCTCAAACAAGGAATCCCCCCTCCATTTGCCTATAAAAAGAACCCTTAACCCAACCTTTCAAACCCTGACTTATTCACACAAAAATACCCTAGCTCATACCCCTAACCGAAGACACAAAAAAATATAATAACCTAATTCAGCCACATCTAAAACGCGATCCCACTGCCGCAAAAACTCACGCCACAAGCCACCTGCCTTACGCAACAACAAGCCTCCAGGCCCCCATGTTCACGCTACGCCCTTAGCCACCAGCCCCCACGTTCACGGCCCCTCACTTCATCAAGCATCCAACGCCACTTGCCCCTTCTTTGCCCTCAAGCACATAAGCCCTCCACTCACAATCACATTGATGCCTCATCTACACTCAACGCCACCTGCCCTCACTATCCCCTCACACCTAGCACACACAACGCCCCCTTTAAATCACGCACAAGCACTTCCCAACCTCAAATTATAACCGACAACAATAAACACACCACAAACTGCCTTTAACCAACCCACTCACTACCATAAACCCTTCACGCTAATTGCCTCCATCTCACGCCTAAGCTGACAGCCATCCATGCCTTATAACCTCCGCAAATCCTGTCCAAAAAAACTGCATTAAAACAGCTCCTTAAACTGCCGCAAAACCTCCCTGAAATAAGCCTTAAACTGCCGCATATTCCCCTGCACAAAATAGTCCACAAATAGACCCCGAAACCCTTCCAAAACCGCAGCCAAGACCAGTCTAAATAACTGCCAAAAATAGTCCCTAAATTACCTTAAAACAGTGACCCAAAAATACAACAAAAACAGCAGCGAAACGGAGTGAAAATAGCAACCCATACAGCGAAACAGCGAGGAGAAACGCTGGGTTAGTGAACCAGAAATGTTGCAGAGCATTCTCCCTTCCGACGGCCGTGTAACTCCCTTTCGTGAGACGAAAAAATAGGTTAGACCTGAGGGCACCCTTTTATTTATTATCTTTCGTTTATTTTGTTTATTTTAAAAATATTATCGCATGAGAGTCGTTTGAGGCATGATGTGATTGTTGGATGAGCGGAATATGTGTTCCCTTTTGTGGTATATAGGATGGAAACCCGGACGTAAATTCTGTAGCCGAATCTGAATGGACGGTAGTGCGGTTTGTACTCGGGATACAACGCCACGTACCACTTAAGAGACACATATTTCGTCTCATCCAAACTTGTGTATGAGCATGTTGTAGTTCGTAGGTTATTTATTTGTTGTTAAAACATGATTTAGCCTAGTTTGTTATTTATCTTCAAAGCATGATTACGTTATTTTAGGCATGATATTTTGTTTAGTTTATGACTATGTTTAAATCGCTATTTGTTTATTGTGGTTTAATGGTTCAATGTGCTCATTGTGTGATATTGTGTTTGCCGTTTAAAAACCTACTTTAAAGCATGTGAACTCAGATATAGGCTATCTTTAGATACCTAGGTTGAGTATACTTGATTATATTATTGTACAAATCACATCATTACAATTGACATAAGTAATGGACCATTCCGAACCCAACGGTTTGAGGTCTTCCCTTGCGAGGGGTGAATGCGGCCTTAAATCTTTGTCCCGGTTCACACCGGGTGGCGACTCAATGTTATTTCGTACTCCCAACTAGGCCGCGAGCCTAGAATAGCGTCACCGATTTCTGTGTCCTACAGTCTGGCGACTCCACTGGGGATTTAGAGAATTGGCCCCGAAATAATGTCTTGTAGTGATTGTAATTTGTGCTTTAGTTAACTGTGTATACCGTAGGTTGAAAGGGGTTTAATCAAAGGCACTTTTAAGGCTAGGTAATGGTTTGGTGTCTTCCTTCATTCACTACCTTTCTATAAGGAAAATATGTGAAGGCACCTAGATAATCATGTACTAGTAGCCTACCGTGATGGACTAATTTGGTGGACTCGTTGTTTATTCCTGTCACCAAGCGATAAGAGCCTAAGGGGCTTGGGTACCTAAGAGAGCCTCGCTCCACCCTCCCTATGGGGAATCTACAACGGGAAATCCATTTGACAGTCAGTCACACACCATAACTCGTTGGCAAGTACCTTTGGGTATAAAAAAGGTGCGCTCACTTGGTCGCTCGAACCCTTGAGTGGGGAGACCTAGTTGTGGGCAATCCTTCATCGATGGGAGCTTTTGTCTATACCCCTGTAAACCCGCGTATGAACTATAGTTGTAGGATCAGTAGAGATTATTCCTTTATGTTTTGGACCATTGTCATTTGGATTCAGTTGGACTTGTTGTCATGAGGTATGGGCTTGTTGGGCTATTTAAACTGGGACGAGTCTGTGCTTTATGGCAATCGGGCCAAAAGTTTCTAAAATGATGATGGGCCAACTAGTGTAAAATTCTTATGAGCTTATATATTACATGCATCGCACGCATCTCATGCATCTCATGCATACATGCATCATGTTAAGCCCCGTGTCTTAAAAGCCATCATAGATATCCGTTGGGTTAGGAAAAAGAAGACTTGTCAAAGAAGAGTTTAGCAAACATTGACATCGGGAAAAAGGAAGCCGAGAAATAGAAAATTTTACGGCAATGAAAGAAAGACCATGGTGGGCCCAAAAAAAAACAAAAGAAAAAAAAGAAGAAAAAAGAAAAAAAAAGAAAAAGAAAAAATAAGAAAGAAAAGAAAGAAAAAAGAGAAAAAGAAAAATTGTTTGTTTTTAGTCCTTAATGTTGGAGTTTCTATAGGTCCCAAGATCAAAACTCAAGCATGAATCATAAGCGAATACAACGACGGAAGTGCGGAATACTTACATCGAGCGGTTGAGAGACGATTTGGCAACAAAAACGAACTGAAATTCTGCTCACTGCCCACTGCTCATGTGCGCCCACTGCAGCAGTTTGGTGGTCTGTTTTACGCCATTTTGAACATCAAAAACGAGCTTCAAGCTTCATCAAAACGTTCCCGGCTCATGGGCGAACCTCCCTACCACCTTCGCAAGACTCGTAGTGTGCTAGCACTTGCGGTTATCACCATGAAAAACGCAACTCTTGCTTCCCTTTGTTCACGCCATTTCTGGTTCAAAACCAGTGAAGAAAAATGGTCTTTTTCGTGAGAAGAAAAGAAAGAAATGGAGAGATAGAAAATGTGTTTTCATGTCTCGAAAAGTGTAAAGCCTTTTTGATTATATATTTTCCAAAATAATAATCAATTTCCATTTAATTTCATCTAATAAATTAAATGAATTTAGGAGCCAAAAACCAAAAGTTTTCCCTCCACTAGCTTTCACTATTCCCATCAACTTTAAGTCATATCAACTTTAATAAAGTGACATGTCTTTCAATCAATCAATCACATCAATCAATCACATCACTCAAAGTGACATTTGTTTTGACGCTTGATGTGACGAATGATTTGACGCTTGATGCGACTTGCGATGCCGCACTCGAATTCGAAATACGAATGCGCTCGCAATCACACTCGGGCTCGGGTTCGTTAATTCCAAATTAACGATTTTTCCGTCGCTTCGTAATTAATATGATTACGCCTAGCGAATTCACTATTCACGTCGCTAACGAATTAATTCTAAATTAATTCGTTCGCCCGAATTAAAATCTAATTTTAATTCCGCGTCGAAATCTAATTTCGTTTAATATATCGAATATATTAATTTAATCGATTAATTCCAAATTAATCGTTATCTCTCTCTAGACGATATTTTATCCTAGATAAAATATCTCCGTTATTAATCCCAGATTAATTTTCTCTCTCTTCTATATAATCCCAGATTATACAAGAGTGCGAGTTGTGCGTCATCGGTGGATTATCGGGAAGCGACCCATGAGATCCCCGGATATATTGGCAGTAAATACGGTCATCGGAGTATCCGAATCACGTACGTACCAAGTACTACGTTTTACCGATTTACGAGACAAGGTCGACTCCTAGCAAAGCACCAAGTCTTCCAATTCTCCGGACATATCCATTTAAGAATATTAAGATCTGTATCAAGCGTAGTATACGATTGTATTGTGCATATCGGCCCAGTATCAGATAGTCACGTGCTAGGCCTAGGGCTGGATAAGTGTCTGCCCCGTACGAAGCACATGTCGGATGTCTGGTAACTAGTCTCTATAATCGGATATACATGACCTTGTCATAATATCCCGATGGTCGTGCAGCACTTAAGAGCACTAATACCGTATCCTGCGTGACATCATCTCCACTATGACTGGAGTGATACTTCCGTCTTGACATCACATCCAATACACTACGACTCTCTGATAAACCCAGAAGTGGTGTACGCAGAACCGGTTAAAGCCTGTACCACCAAGACCAAAGTCTATCGATTATCGTAAGTATTAGCGATGTAGACTATACACACCTACCTTGATTTCGGCCTCCCATAGACACATAGTCATAATACCAATGGGATTCCGAAGGGTCTATCCAGAGCGAAGCTATTTTCCGTACCATCGGTGAAACACGACCTCCTATCGCACTTGCATAAGTCTCTAACACTTATATATATGAGAACTATGCCGTTGTGCCCTCACAACGTGCACAAGTGCAATACTAGCCTATTCCGCATTATCGATGTCCAGTCTCGATAATACTCCGGCTAGGGATATTTAATGATTAATCCTTCGGGGACTGATACTGTCTCATATCATTCTCAGTCCAGGAACTAAT
This sequence comes from Zanthoxylum bungeanum, assembly GCA_019454045.1. NCBI lineage: Eukaryota > Viridiplantae > Streptophyta > Magnoliopsida > Sapindales > Rutaceae > Zanthoxylum > Zanthoxylum bungeanum. Next base: position 19,468 of record SKCR01045864.1, read on the forward strand.
CATAGGGACCTCTCTTCATTATATATATCTATGGTGATCTAATCACAAATGATGAGAGTGCAATTTCCTTGTCACATAGTTAATTTGCTACAACAACACAATGATCTGTGCAAATAGTGACGCTATGGGTCATTTTGTCTAACACTTAATAGTTAGGCATAAGTCCGATGATGAAATTGATTGCTTTAGGGAGAAATCTTAGAAACGATAAGCTCTTGATGTGCTTTTATCTGATACTTTGAATAATTGATCTATGTTAGACTCGTAAGCACCTCACTATAGGTTCTTAGAGGTGAAAACCTGAGTAGTTGGCAAGGTGACTAGTTGAAGAAATTGTAGGTCGGTGAATGACCGTTTGCTTAGATGTCTATCTTGATTTGCTTATGTTATGATGTGTGGTATGGTTGAAAATGAAAGAAAAGTCTCTAAATAAAAGAATTGAACCACCTATAACCGATAAGCGTGAAGCTACCCATGGGCGAGTATTAGGACCACCATAAGGAGAAATGCTACCTTAAAGGGTATGTGTGTTGAAAAAAAAGAGAATAAAAAAAAGAAAAAAGAAGTTCAAAATGAAAAGAAAAAAAGAAAGAGACAAAAGAGAAAGAAAACCATACCGCATTGAGCACAGAAAAGCAACTGCAGGCATAATTGAGACATCTAGGTTGGTTTGACCCATCGATCCCAATTTTTGACGAAATCATTGAGTTGTCTTACCTGGGGAGGAATCTGCGAAGGAACCTTTGCACACACACACTTTGAGTCTGGCTTAGATCACTTATTCAAAGACTTGGATTTGAGTTGCATTGAACGTTTTGAAGGTTCTCTGGTTTCATTACTGAGCATTCTTTGAGGACGATGATATGTATAACTATTGGGACTATTTCGTAGCATAGTATGATGATATGGAAGGCCTCACCATGCGGTTCATCTTGACCAAGTGCAAACAGCGGATAGCAGAAAGCTAAACCAAGACTGGGGGTGACCAGTCTGCTACCCCGCAAATAAAAGATACAACGAGATCTTGAGCCATGAGACAAAAGAGAACCAACCAGTTACCAGAAGAGAACTGGCAGAAGAAAATTATAAGCAGACCCAAGGGGTGATCAAAGACTTTTGTAGGTAAGAAGCACCAAGGAGCACAAGGGAGACCTAACCCATCGGAATAGGAAACGCATCCATGCATACATGCATACACGTCATATACACGTATCCTTTTTTTTGTTTTTGATTCGCAGGTGTTGGGGAAAATGAAAAGGCGGTAAAGACCGCATCAGTATCAATTTTGGGGAAGAGTCCCAGGGTTGAGGCCCATATCAGTATTAGTTTTAGGGCGAGGCCCACATCAGTGTCAGTATGGGGGCGAGGCCCACATCAGTTTCAGTTTGGGCGAGGCCCATATCAGTATTCGTTTGGGGATGAGTCCCGGGGTTGAGGCCCACATCAGCATCAGTTTGGGGCGAGGCCCACGTCAGTATCAGTTTTGGGGCAAGGCCCACATCAGTTTCAGACTGGGGGCGAGTCCCACATCAGTATCAGTTTGGGGCGAGGCCACATCAGTATCAACTCAGGGTCGAGACCCACATTATCAGCAGCATCGGGAATGAATCCCATGGTCGATGCCCACATTGTTAGCAGCATCGGGAATGAATCCCAAGGTCAAGGCCCATATTGTCAGTAGTTTTGGAATGAATCCCAGGACTGAGGCCTATGTCGTCAAAATTTGGAAAGAATCCAGGGAATGAATCCTAGGGCCGAGGCCCACGTCGTCAAAAGTTGGAATGAATCCGAGAATGAATCCCAAGGTCGAGGCCCACGTTGTCAGAATTTGGAAAGAAACCAGGGAATGAATCATAGGGCCGAGGCCCACGTTGTCAGAATTTGGAATGAATCCCAGGGTCGAGGCCCACATCGTCTGAGTTTTGGAATGAATCCCAGGGTCGAGGCCCATTTCATAAGAGTTTTGGAATGAATCCGGGAATGAATCCCAGTGGCGAGACCCACATTAATATCAGTTTTAGGGACGAGTCCCAGGGTCGAGGCCCACATCAATATCAGTTTTGGGGATGAGTCACAAGGTCGAGGCCCACTTCACCAGCAGTTTTGAGAATGAATCCCAGAGTCGAGACCCACATTATCAACAAGTCGAGAATGGCAATTCGAGGATGGAGCAAGGTTCGAGAATGAACAAGCCGAAAATGGCAATCCGAGAATGGAGTAAGGTTCGAGAATGAACAAGTCGAGAATGGCAATACGAGGATGAAGCAAGGTTCGAGAATGAACAAGCCGGGATTGGCAATCTAAGAATGGAAACACAGTTCGGGAATGAACAAGCCGGGAATGGCAATCTGAGAATGAAACAGAGTTCGAGAATGAACAAGCCGGGAATGGCACTCCAAGAATGGAAACACAGTTCGTGAATGAACAAGCCGGGAATGGCACTACGAGAATGGAGCACAGTTCGGGAATGAACAAGCCGGGAATGGCACTCCGAGAATGGAGCACAGTTCGGGAATGAACAAGCCGAGAACGGCACTCCGGGAATGGAGACATTAGTATCAGTTTCGCCGGGTACGGCAGTCCGGGTATGGAGACATCAGATCAGTTTGCCAGGTACGACACTCCGGGTAAGGAGATATTTCAGCAACACCTCGGGTATGGGGTTTAGCACGCTGGGTATGGCACAAACAAATCAACATAGTTCATGAACAAAGCCCACAGTCAACATAATTCAGGAACAAGGCCTATGGAATAGAGCCCACAATCAGCACAGTTCGGGAATAAAGCCCACAATCAGCACAGTTCGCGAATAAAGCCCACAATCAGCACAGTTCAGGAATAAAGCCCATAATCAACACAGCTCGGGAATAAAGCCCAGGGGAATAAAGCCCTATCCTTATACAGTTCGGGAATAAAGCCTAGGGGAATAAAGCCCTATCCTTACACAGTTCGGGAACAAAGCACAGGGGAATAAAGCCTTATCTTAACACAGTTCGGGAATAAAACCCAGGGGAATAAAGCCCTCTCTCAGCATAGTTCGGGAACAAAGCCCACAGTCAAGACAGCTCGGGAATAAAGCCTCATCTTAACACAGTTCGGGAATAAAGGCCAGGGGAATAAAGCCCTCTCTCAACACAGTTCGGGAATAAAACCCAGGGGAATAAAGCCCTCTCTCAACGCAGTTCAGGAACAGAGCCCATATTCAATACAGTTTGGGAACAAAGCCCAAAGGTCAAGCATCTCAGGAGTTCAGGGTCGAGGACCCACTACATCATCAGCTTAAGGGCGAGGCCCACTTTGTCAGCGGTATTGGGTCGAGGTGCCCAGGGTCGAAGTGCCCCCATTTTCGGTTGCAGTTTCGGGATACGTCCCAGGGTCGAGGGCCCACTGCATCATCAGTTGTAGTTCAGGGATGCGTCCCAGGGTCGAGGACCCACTACATCATCAGCTTAAGGGCGAGCCCCACTTTGTCAGCGGTATTGGGTCGAGGTGCCCAGGGTCGAGGTGCCCCCGTTGTCGGTTGCAGTTCCGGGATGCGTCCCAGGGTCGAGGGCCCACTGCATCATCAGTTATAGTTCCGGGATGCGTCCCAGGGTCGAGGACCCACTACATCATCAGCTTAAGGGCGAGGCCCACTTTGTCAGCGGTATTGGGTCGAGGTACCCTCGTTGTCGGTTGCAGTTCTGGGATGCGTCCTAGGGTCGAGGGCCCACTGTATCATCAGTTATAGTTCCGGGATGTGTCCCAAGGTCGAGGAGCCACCACATCATCAACTTAAGGGTGATGCCCATTTTGTCAGCGGTATTGTGTCGAGTTGCCCAGGGTCGAGGTGCCCCCGTTGTCGGTTGCAGTTCCAGGATGCGTCCCAGGGTCGAGGGCCCACTGCATCATCAATTGTAGTTCCGGGATGCGTCCCAGTGTCGAGGGCCCACTGCATCATCAATTGTAGTTCCGGGATGCATCCCAGGGTCGAGGACCCACTCCATCATCAGCTTAAGGGCGAGGCCCACATTGTCAGCGGTATTGGGTCGAGGTGCCCCCTTTGTCGGTTGCAGTTCCGGGATGCGTCCCAGGGTCGAGGGCCCACTGCATCATCAGCACAGTTCACATTCGGTGGTTCGGGAACAAAGCCCAGAGGTCGAGGCACCTCACCATCATATCAATTCAGTTCAAAACAACAGGCAAGTCAGGTGGCAGCTGGCGAGCCAAGGATTCATTCATCATCACTTTTAGGATGTGTCCTAGGGTCGAGGGCCCACACATCAGTTGCAATTCCGGGATGCGTCCCAGGGTCGAGTGCCCACTACATCATTAGCACAGTTCACATTCAGTGGTTCGGGAACAAAGCCCAGGGGTCGAGACACCTCAGCACCATATCAACTCAGTTCAAAGCAGCAGGCAAGTCAGGTGGCAGCTGGCGAGCCAGGTAAGTAAAAATGTATTGCCCGTACTTTGATAGGATTGTCATTGTCACACACTGCACAAGTCCCATCAAAGTGGGGGCGACTGTAGGCATTGCATTTTTGAATATAAGTCCTGATGATGAGTCTCGTATGGAGACACTACCTCTTTAGTTGTGGAAGCCGCGGGAAACGGACGTCGGAAGGGAATAGTAAAGAATTGACACATTGTTGGATTTAATTTGCTGGAGTAGCTTCGGGTTCGCTTGTTGGACCTCCGTTTTGAAACACACCCTTAGCCCAAACCCCATAAACCATACACCAAGCCCATTAAATCACAATTAAAACATTTAAAACACATGTCACAAATTAAAACCAATTAAATTGAAATTAAAATTAAATCCAATTAAAATTAAATCCAAATAAATTAAAACAAATTAAATTAAGTTAAATCAAATTAAATCACCTTCCCAAATTAAATAAATCACATACAAAAATTAAATAAAATCAAATAAAATCCCATCAAAAGCTTTCCTAATTCACTTAAAATACTTCCCTAATTAAAAAGATATCCAATTAAAACACAAAATCCTTCTCCTTCTCAAACAAGGAATCCCCTCTCGCTTTGCCTATAAAAAGAACCCTTAACCCAACCTTTCAAACCCTGACTTATTCACACAAAAATACCCTAGCTCATACCCCCTAACCGAAGACACACAAAAATATAATAACCTAATTCAGCCACACCTAAAACCCGATCCCATTGCCGCACAAACTCACGCCACAAGCCACCTGCCCTACGCAACAACAAGCCTCCAGCCCCCCACGTTCACGCTACACCTTAGCCACCAGCCCCCACGTTCACGGCCACTCACTTCATCAAGCATCCAACGCCACTTGCCCCTCTTTGCCCTCACGCACATAAGCCCTCCACTCACAATCACATTGCTGCCTCACATACACTCAACGCCACCTGCCCTCACTATCCCCTCACACCTAGCACACACAACGCCCCCCTTAAATCACGCACAAGCACTTGCCAACCTCAACTTATAACCGACAACAATAAACACACTACAAACTGCCCTTAACCAACCCACTCACTACCATAAACCTTTCACGCTAATTGCCTCCATCTCACGCCTAAGCTAACAGCCATCCACGCTTTATAACCTCCGCAAATCCTGTCCAAAAAAACTGCATTATAACAGCTCCTTAAACTGCCGCAAAACCTCCCTGAAATAAGCCTTAAACAGCCTCATATTCCCCTGCACAAAACAGTCCACAAATAGACCCTGAAACCCTTCCAAAACCGTAGCCAAGATCATTCCAAATAACCGCCAAAAACAGTCCCTAAATTACCTTAAAACAGTGACCCGAAAATACAACAAAAACAGCAGCGAAACGGAGTGAAAACAGCAGCCCATACAGCGAAACAATGAGGAGAAACGCTGGTTAGTGAACCAGAAAAGTTGCAGAGCATTCTCCCTTCCGACGGCCGTGTAACTCCATTTCGTGAGACGACAAAAGAGGTTAGACCTGAGGGCACCCTTTTATTTATTATCTTTCGTTTATTTTGTTTATTTTAAAAATATTATCGCATGAGAGTCGTTTGAGGCATGATGTGATTGTTGGATGAGCGGAATATGTGTTCCCTTTTGTGGTATATAGGATGGAAACCCGGACGTAATTTCATAGCCGAATCTCAATGGACGGTAGTGCGGTTTGTACTCGGGATACAACACCACATACCACTTAAGAGACACGTATTTCATCTCATCCGAACTTGTGTATGATCATGTTGTAGTTCGTAGGTTATTTATTTGTTGTTAAAGCATGATTTAGACTAGTTTGTTATTTATCTTCAAAGCATGATTACGTTATTTTAGGCATGATATTTTGTTTAGTTTATGACTATGTTTAAATTGCTATTTGTTTATTGTGGTTTAATGGTTCAATGTGCTCATTGTGTGATATTGTATTTGCCGTTTAAAAACCTACTTTAAAGCATGTGAACTTAGATATAGGCTATCTTTAGATACCTAGGTTGAGTAGACTTGATAATATTATTACACAAATCACATCATTACAAGTGACATAAGTAAGGGACCATTCCAAACCCAAACGGTTTGAGGTCTTCCCTTGCAAGGGGTGAGTGCGGCCTTAAATTTTTGTCCCGGATCACACCGGGTGGCGACTCCATGTTATTTCATACTCCCAACTGGGCCGCGAGCCTAGAACAGTGTCGCCGATTTCTGTGTCCTACAATTAGATCCTTATAGTATGATATAGAAATTGAAAGATCTTCATAGATCTTAATAGATCTTAGAAGTATAAATTGCAATAGTAAACTTTTGGAGAGATAATGTCTATTCTCAATGAGACAAAGACAAAGTTTGCAATAAGGCAAGAAGCACAAGGCGCACCTTACTTCGACATTCCAGAAGGCCAAGGCTTGGCCAATGGCTTCTGAGATGTGTAAAGGGCAAAGGCAAAATCATTATAATCTTCTGGGAAGATAAAAGGACTTATCCCAAAATATCTGCCTAAATTGTGGCAAACGGGATCGCGGAAGCGTGACTGCCATTTGGACAAAGCAGACATGAAGGAATTGAAGACGGGGCAAGGCTATGACTTCAAATATGTTTGTCATAAATATGTTCACTACTAGTATTAAAATTGGATTTTAGATACTTAGTGTGATACATAAATATGTAATGTTGTGCAGAATCTGCTGAAAAGCAGGATACTGACTTCAGTTGAGATTAATCTGCGAAATGAAAACGGGACGAAAGTCGCTGTTTTAACCGTAGAAACCTAAGTTTAGGAACTGCCTTCGGGTGTGTACTTAAATTAGGAAACTGTTATAATGTAACTAGTGTGACTAGATACATTATCTCTATATCAGGGTTTAATCCGTTACGGATATACCTTTATATTCTAGAACACTAAAGTGTTTTTATTTATAAAGATGATATTGAGATAAAAACATTAGATGTGAATAACAGTATTTATATTTTGAATATAAATAAATCTCAAACATATAACATGACAAACAAATAGCTCAAACTGATTTAATCTGTTGAGACTTATGTGTGGCATTGTTTTCTGGGACACAATTAAACAAGACTCGTATATCCACACTTTTGAAGAGTGGATACTAGGACAGATTGGATTCTATTCAAATAATGTCTACGAATCTAGTTTATTGGGCAAAGTGCCTAAAACACTCTTTAATTGGTAAAAGTGTTAGTGCCACCGATCTATTAGCCCTAGTTCATAGTGAATAAAGTGGGCCCATGTCTAGCTAGGCTAGAGGTGGATATGAATATTTCGTGACCTTTACGGATGTGGCATCGCGTTATGGTTATGTGTTTCTTTTGAAACACAAATCGGAAACTTTTATATTTTCGACACGAAGTAGACAAACAGATCGGCAAAAGTATTAAACCGTCACGGTTAGACCATGATGAAAATACTTAAGCAATAAGTTTCTCATAAACTTGAAAGAGTATAGTATTCGTTCAATGAGGACTCCTCCTGGAACACGTCAGTTTGACGGTGTGTCCGAACTGAGAAACCGAATTTTGTTGGACATGATAAGGTTAATCATAAGTTGCTCTGAGCTACCATTTCCTTCAACGGATAAGCATTAATAGTGCAAAACTTATTTAGAATAAGGTTCCATAAAAATCTGTTTGACAGACTTCATATTAGATATGAACAGGAAAGAAACTGAGTTTTCTCATTCCTGAAGATTTGGGAATGCTAGGCATATGTTTGGATGATACCAAACTAAAACCCAAATCGTATAAGTGCCTAATTGTAGGTTATCCTAGGGAAACCAAAGTATAGTAGTTAAAAAACTCACTAGAGAACAATGTAATTGTTGCTCATCATGCGGTTTTCCTAAGAGGAATACCTATATGCAGTGGTAAGTGGGAGGAAAGTAAAACTCGATGAAAATCGAAGTAATACTATTCCAGGCACTGATTCCTTAATGGAACACATAAATAGTTCATCAAGGGTGTGAAACTATAACAATAATCTTCGAATACACAAGAACCGCGAAAGTCGGAGAGAGTCAGAAAACAACCTGGGAGGTACGGGTTTCTGATATCACCTCATAAAGATATCAATCTTATTGAGGAATACGAACTGACTACGTATGAGGAAGTGATACAAGGTATCGACTCTCTATTATGGAAAAGTACCATGATATCCGAAATGGATTCCATGTATACCAACCAAGTTTGGATACTAGTTGTTGTACCGGAAGGCATTGTGTCTAATGGTACTATATAAGTCTTCAAGGAAGACATACGTGGAAGGCAACATACCAACATACTAAGCTAGGCTTGTAGCGAAAAGGTATCGTTATCAACATTGTGTCGATCACGATGAAACCTTTTACTTGTTGCCACAGTAAATCCATTTGGATAATGTTTGCTGATGCTGCATGTTTCATTTATGAAATGTGGCAGCTGAATGCCAAAACCACTTTCCTTAACGGAAACCTTTTGGAGGATGTTTACAACATCCTGACGGTTATTTCGTACCATAACAAGCAAACTAGGTTTGCAGGTTATTCGATCCATGGATGGATTGAAGCAAGCATAGCGTTCTTGGAATTATCGTTTTGATGTAATCATAATGGTGTATGATTTAATTCAAAACGGAGATGATTCTTGTGTATATAAGGAGGTTAGTGGGAGGGCACTGATAATTAATGTCCTATAAAATGATGATATGTCATTTCTTGGAAATGATATTCCCATAAAACGATCTGTGAAAGCTTGGCTTTCGAGAAAATTCTCCGTAGAATTCTTGGGAGAAACAACCTTTATTCTAGGAATAAAAATCTACTGGGATATATTTAAAGTTGTTAATAATCTCTGAGAAATCGTACATTGAAAAATATACGCGACCTGGTGTCTCATACGCTTTGAGCATATGGAGTCATAATCGGACCAATCCAAGTGATAGTCATTGGATTGATGTTAAGAACATCCTTGAGTATCTTAGAGGAACTAAGGATGCTTTCTTATACTATGGAGATGAGAACTTGAAGTGACTGGGATCACTACTGCAAGTTTCCTAACCGATATAAACGACTATAAGTCATAAAAATGGTACTATAAAGTTTGAATAACGAAACAGTGAGCTGGAAATCTTCCAAGCAAGATATTGTTACCAAATAAACAACAAAAGTGGATTATTGCTGCAGCTGAGGTAGTAATAGAAACCTTCTGGATTGAAAATAATCTAATTAGATTAGATATAGTTCTGTTAGCAGTTGAGCTAGGCTACAGCACAGGCTAAAGAATTAATGGACTCATCAACGATCCAGATAAATACTTCGATATTCATCTGATTCGTTCGGATCATACATCGTGGCGATGTGATGATCGAATAAATCGCATCAGATGATAATCATGGAAATCCGCTGACGAAAGCATTTCCTCACCATAAATTTGAGCGAACCGTACATAGTTCGAGTGTAGGACACTTGAGTGACTGGCTATAGGCCAAGTGGGAGATTGTTGGACAGTTATGACCCATAGCGTCACTATTTGTACAGATCATGGTGTTGTTGTACAAATTAACTATGTGACAAAGGAAATTGCAATTTTATCATTTGTGATTAGATCACCGAGATATATAAATGATAGAAGTCCATATGATTAGTTCCTGGATTGAGATGATATGAGACAGTATCAATCCACGAAGGTTTAATCATTAAATATCCCTAGTCAGAGTATTATCGAGATTGGACATCGATAATGCGAAAAAGACTAGTCTTACACTTGTGCGCGTTGTGAGGGCATAACGGTATAGTTCTCATATGTTTGGGTATAGGATACTCATGCAAGTGTAATAGGAGGTTGTGTTTACCGATGGTACGGAAACAGCTTCGCTCTGGATAGACCCCTCGGAATTCCATTGGTAGTATGACTATGTGTCTATGGAAGTCCGAATCAGGGTAGGTGTATTTGGTCTTAACCTGAGACTTGCACCGCTAATACTTGCGACAATCAATATACTTTGGTTTTGGTCGTCCATGGCTTTAACAGATCCTATGTACGCCTCTGCTAGGTATATTGAGAATCGTAGTGTGTTGGGTGTGATGTCAAGACAGAAATATCACTCCAGTCATAGTGGAGAAGATGGTCACGTAGGATACGAAACTGGTTCTCTTAAGTACTGCAGTCATCGAGATAAAATGACTAGGTCATGTTTATCCGATTATAGAGACTAGTTACCAGAGATCCGATATGTGCTTCGTACGGGGCAGACACAATTTCAGCCCCAGGCCTAGCACGTGACATTCGATACTGGATCGAAATACGCAATACTACGTATACTACGCCTGATATAGATCACATATTCCTGTAAGGATATTTCTGGAGAATTGGGTAGGCATGGGGCTTTGCTAGAAGCCAACCTTGTCTTATAAATCGGTACAAATGTATTATTAGGTACGTACGTGTTCGGATAGTCCGACGACCGGATTTACTGCCAACATATTCGGGGATCTCATGGGTCGCTTCCCGAGAGTGTTTGCGGGCGCACTCGCATTGCAATTTTAAGTGCGACCCACAAGTCACATCAAGCGTCAAATCATTAGTCAGATCAAGTGTCAAATCACATGTCACTTTGAGTGATGTGACAATTTGTCACTTGATTGATTGATAGAAGTGGTTGAGGCTTTATTGCCTTTGACTTTTTTTGAAATTGAAAAGTGGTATATGTTTAATTGTTTTTGGAAAATCAATTAACATATACATAATACAATTTCTTTTCTCTCTTCTTCACCATTCACGGTTTTGGAGCACTTTCTTCCTCCTCTCCCTCTCTCGGTTTTGAACTAATTCTTCTTCTCCATTGTTTGGCAAGGCCGAAAATAACAAGATGAAAATGGTGATTTTTGTGGCAAAAATCATCAAGAGCTAGCACTCAAAATAGTATATACAAGGGTGATAGGGAACTAATTTCATGAGCATGGAATCACCATGATAAGCTTGGAGCTTGGAGCATCAATGGAGTCTATGGCCGATTTTGGAGGAGACAAAAATCTGCCATTGCCGAATACACAAAGCTTGGGGCAGAAAATTTTTGTTGTTCAAAGCATCTCACATCCGATCAAAGTAAGTATTCTACAACTCAACTTTGATGTATTTACATTTATTTCTTGTTTAATATGATCTTGGCCCACGTAGAACTCCAACACTCACACCAGTAACGGTTCGGGAATGAACCATCTCACACAAGTAACGGTTCAGGAATGAACCATCTCACAACAGTAACGATTCAGGAATGAACCATCTCACACTCGGTGGTTCGGGAACAAGACCAGGGGTCGAAGCACCTCGCTACCAACCCAACTCAGAGATCTAAACGAAACAACAGGTAAGTCCGGCAATTGCCGACGAACCAGGTAAGAAAAAAATACATGCATAACTTTGATAGGGTTGTCACTGTCACACACTGCACAAGCCCCATCAAAGTGGGGGCTACTGTAGGCATTGCATTTTTGCATGAAGCCCGATGATAAGCCTCGTAAGGAGGCACTACCTAAAAAGTTGCGAAAGTCACGGGAAACGAACGTCGAAAGGAAAGAAAACCTCCAAAGTTAGCACCTCACTGGATTCAGACTCACTAGCCCACCTCGGATTCGCTCAGTCAGTTTCTGTTTCAAACCTTAGCCTCGGCCCAGGACCCCTGCAATCCATGAAAGCCCATACAACCCATCCACATGGCCCAAAACCCATGCAACCCATGCAGCACACGTCCAAGGCCCACATAAAGCCCATACACGCCCAAGTCTTCCCAAATAAAAGAAATCCCATGCAAAACACATGTCAAAAATCCCTCAAATCACCTTCCAATTTAAAGAGATTATGAATCTCATCCTCACCAAATTTACAGATTTTGTTCCCTAAATAAATTAAGAAAATATCTCTCATATTTATTTGATTTGTTTCCTTGATTGAAGATCCATTGAAAACATTATAAAAAGGAGGCTTGGCCAAACCATAATGGACTTTCTAAGCTTAGACGGCAATTCACAATAAAAAATCAAAAACATAAGCTATTTCTCTCTCTTCTCACGATCAACACACACACACAACAAAGACACACACACACACACGGTGACACACACACACACACCACAAAGACACACACACACACAGCATCAACAAGAAAGAAGCAAAGACAGACGACATCAATAAGAAGAAACAAAGACACACGGCAATTCCAACCCAACTAAGCCACAAAAATGCAAAAGCAACAAATCAGTCAAACACCAAAACTAAGCCACAAACCGACACACACACAAGCAACAAAACTGCCCACCAACCGTGAACAACAAACAGCCACTTTCTAAGCCCCTGACCGAAACAAACAACAATAAATAACCCTTCAATCAGCAGCCTCTGACCGAAACAAACAACAACAAATAATCCTCCAACCAGCAGCCCCATAACCGAACAGCAAGCAGCCCTTATCCTTAAAAAAAGTCCAAAAACACACAAACAGTCCCCAAAACCAGCCCAAAACCAGCAAAAATATAAGCCCAAAAATAGCGAAACAGCAAGTAGAAAATAGCAAAACAGCGAGTGAAATAGTGAACCAGCAAACCAGAAAAATAGCAAGCTTAATAGCAAGCTTTAATCCTTCCGGCGACGGCTTAACGCACTTCCGAGAAGCAACTTAAAAGGTAAGACCTGAAGGCACCCTTTACTATATTTATTTTGTTGTTCTGGACGTGGCATACTTGGTTGAACGTGAAATATGTCCAGCCGGGCATGCGATGTCGTACATCAAAGACGGCCAAATCTTTGGTCACATTTTGTTTCTCTAGAATTTTGTTATTTATCATTTTTTATTTTATTTACTTTTATTTTTATTTATCTTTCTGTCAATTTATTGTTATTTATTATTCCGTATTTATCTTGTTATTTATTTTTATCTATTTAGTGTTATTTGTCTTTTATTTTATTTACTCGCATTTATCATTATTTTATCGCTTTGCTTTTACTTTTGTTTATGTTTTGCTATATTATTTTGCATCTACTTTCATGTCTATTTACATTGCGTCAATGATTGTGTGTGTTACCCCTTGCGGTATATCGGATGGAAACCCATACATAAATTCTGTAGCCGAATATGAAAGGATGGTAGTGCGGTCTGTACTTGGGATACAACTCCACGTACCGCTCGGAAAATATTCACATATGCGTGTTTATGTCGTTATTGGTGCTATTTTCGCAAGAACGTTCGAATGTGTTTTCAAACGCAACTCGAACGCAAGCCTTCTGCCTCACTCCGTTCAAATGTGTTCTCGAACGCTACACGAACGTGAACTCTCTGGAACACTTCGTTCGAACACGTTCTCGAACGCTACACGAACGTGAACTCTCTGGAACACTTCGTTCGAACATATTTACGAACGCTACACGAATGCACACACACTGGACAACCTTTTTCTTTATATTTTATGCATTTTTACCTCTTTAGTTATATATTTTACATCATGCCTTTGGGATTAATTTTTTGCATTTATTATTAACGCTTTTTCCTACTTTTGATTATTATTATGATCGTATTTATTTATTTAATATGCCTTTGGAACTATGTATTTACTTTTATTTATATTCATGTTTATGGGTGTGCAAATTTGTGTGTTTATTTGAATTATCTTGCATGTGCTGCATAAGACTTGGTTATACTATTGTGTGAACCCGTCCATTATACTGGTATAAGTAAGAGACCATTTCAAACCCAACGGTTTGAGGTCTTCCCTTGCGAGGGGTGAGTGCGGCCTTAAATCATTTCCCAGTTCACATTGGGTGGCGACTCTTTTATTCTCCGGTTTAGTCCCCCGTGGGCTACTCCGTACTCTCTACGGGCTACGAGCCCAACAGTGTCATGGTCGCCGAGCATCATAGGCATAGTGGTAAACCCCGCTTCGCTCCTACAGTTATTCAATGAATATGATTCTTACTTAATATTATTCTTCTACATGGGAGTAATCGAATCTTATATGATTTGATTCATTTGATATTAAGTGTTACCGAATTAGTTTCGATGCTCTTGGGGATATGCTCCAGTAATACTAATTCATCCTTTTAATTAATGTTCCATTAGTTTCTACAGTTACGTATATGATACATATAGGTAGAAAATTTGAATCTTGAAAAGTTTGAGAATTGAATCTTTCTTTTGTATAATGGTTATATAATTAAAAGTACTAGCACCTCTGAGGTACAAGTAAAGGTTTATCATTTATTATATTTAATAGAATATTGTATTCTATTTGATAGAATATCTTTTCTACGATCTCGAGTAATGACATTGTTTTATTACTTGGTGTGTAACATCAGATGTTGGCCATTGTAGAAAATACTTGACTTATTGAAGTCAATTGTGAGAGTGATAAGCTATAAATGGAACAACATAATTAATAAGATGAAAAGACCCTTAGACATCTTTCATATAAGTCAAATAGGATGTCAGATTTATTTGTAAAGTATTTGATATTGAACGGTTCTGTAGTTTTCTTATCAAAGAAAATTATTTTATGACTTATAATGGGAGCGATATTTGATATTGATTTCGAAAGTTAGCATTAAACCATAGATCAAAGATTGTTCATAGCTTACTACGATCAAGTTTGAACATGATTAAACTTATTATGAATTGTTCATAAATTGTGCAAATGATTTGCGCAGTAAAAACAAAGTGAGCTTATTAAATATTTGACATTTATAGTGTTGGACAATTATGACCCATAGCATCATTATTTGTACAGAACATGGTGTTGTTGTACAAATTAACTATGTGACAAAGGAAATTGTTCTTTTATCATTTGTAATTGGATTACCTGGATATATAAATGATAAAAGTCCATATGATTAGTACCGGATTAATAAGATATGAGACAGTATTAATCCATAAGGTTTAATCATTAAATATCCCTAGTCGTAGTATTATCGAGATTGGACATCGATAATGCGGAATAAACTAGTATTACACTTGTGCGCATTATGGAAGCTTAACGACATAGTTCTCATATATTTGGGTATTGGATACTTATGCAAGTGTAATAGGAGTTTCTGTTTGCTGATGGTATGGGAACAGCTTCGCTCTGGATAGACCCCTCGGAATCCCATTGGTAGTATGACTATGTGTCGATGGGAATCCGAATCAGGGTAGGTGTATTTGGTCTTAACTTGAGACTTGCATCGCTAATACTTGCGACAATCAATACACTTTGGTTTTGGTCATCTGAGGCTTTAACAGGTTTTGTGTACGTCTCTTCTGGGTATATTTAGAATCGTAGTGTATTGGATGTGATGTCAAGATGGAAGTATCACTTCATTCATATGGAGATGATGATCACGTAGGGATACAGAAATGGTACTCTAAGTGCTACAGCCATCGGGGAAGTATGACTAGGTCATGACTTTCCAATCATAAATAGACTAGTTTATAGTGATCTGATATATGCTTCGTATGGGGCAGACACAACTCCAGCCTCAGGCCTAGCATGTGACATCTGATACTGGATCGTAATGCGCAATACTATGTATGCTAAGCCTGGCAAAGATCTTATATTCCGTAGAAGAATATTTCTGGAGAATTGGGTAGGCACGGTGCTTTGCTAGAAGCCAACCATGTCTTGTGAATCGGTAAGAACGTGGTACCGGGTACGCACGTATTCGGATAGTCTGATAACCGTATTTACTGCCAATATATCTAGGGATCTCTTGGGTCGCATCCCAAAGATTCATCGATGATATTTGACTCGAACAAAATTAATCTGGGATTAATTATGAGAGAGAGAAAATTAATCTGGGATTAATTTCGGCAAGAATTAATCTGGGATTAATTGGGTCAAGAATTTATCTGGGATTAAATTCGTCGAGATGAGAGAACGCGATTAATTTGGAATTAATCGGTAAAATAAATTTAATATTTAAACTAGATTTTACTATTTAATTATTTAATTGGGCTAAAATAATATATTAGATATATTAAATGAAATCGGATTTCAACGAGGAATTAAATTTGATTTTAATTCTAGCGAACAAATTAATTTGGAATTAATTCGTAAGCGACTTTAATAATAATTTTGCGAGGCATAATTATTTAATTAAATTAGATTTAATTATGTCGCGACGGAAAATTCATTTAGTCGGATTAAACGAATCTGAGCCCAAAGTGTGTTGTGTAAGCCAACTAGATTTGGAATTAAATGGGTGGGACCCATGACTTACATCAATTGTCAACAATTGATATAAGTGGTTGGCAATGAAGTAAATTGGATTTAATACACATCATACCTACCAAGTTAAAATCAATCAATGAATTTTTTATTTTTATTCATTATTTCTCTCTTTTCATTTAATGGCCGAGTGGCCATTGCCTCTGCTTTTGAAGTTTTGACCAAAAAGCCATTTGCCATTTTTTGCTTTTGAAGTAAGGCCACTGCTTTCTCTTTTAATATGGCCGAAAGAAAAGAAACAATTGCTCTCTGTTTTTTTTTTTAGAAGACCGAAAGAAAAGAAAATTGTCTGACTTTTGAAGTTTGGCTGAGAGGCCATTAATCTGCTTTTCATTTTTGGCGTGATGGCATTTGGGTTCTCTTATGAAGCTCGGCCGAATGGCCTTGTTTATAAATTGGCTGATTGCTTCCCTCTCTCTTGGGAAAATTGCTTCTCCTTGGGAGATAAAATTTGTTTCATTTTGTTCTTGCTAGCACATATGAGAGTCAAATAAAGGTGATAGAGATACTCACCTATGAGCTTGGAAGCTTCAACATCCATGAAAAGTTTTGAACTGAACCGATCAATATAAGTTAATTCCGCAAACTTCTTGATTTTATTCACACACGAATCACGCTTAGAGATCCCGTGGCATGTCTAGGACACTAACAAATGTCTAGGACACTAACAATGGTATCAGAGCGAGATCTAAGCTTGATTTGATTCTAGGGTTTGTAAACTTTAATTTGGGATTTTATGCTTGGAGCTTGATTTTGCGTAAATTGATGAGTTGGTTGAGTTTATATGATATTGAATTAGAGTTGTATATCATTGGATTTGTGATAAATTGATTAGATCAAAAATCCCTAAAATCCATGCTTGGCCGATTACTACCCTATGAGGACTCATGGTGATTTTTGAAAATTAGCAATTGGATATGTTAATTGGCATGAAATGTATTTTAGATGTTGATTTAATTGGATTGAAATCAAATTATATGATAATTTCCTTGCCAAAACCGTGAGTATGAAGCATGTTATAATGAATTATTTTGCTTCAATTTGTGTTGGACATTAATTGAAAATGTTGAGTATGATTAATTGAATTAATTAGTATTTTGGAAATATTAGATTAATTGATTAATTGTACTAATTGCACTTTAATTAGATTAATATGTAATTTGGAATGATATTAATTTAATTTGTTGTAATTGGGCTTAATGGGCTTGGTTAGGCCAAGTTTGGTTTAGGACAATTGGTTGGATCCAATTGGGCCTAAAACCATTTCCATAAAGTCCAAATATAACATTTGGGCCTTTAAAAATTTAATTGGGCCTAATGGGCCAAAATTGATTTTATGGCATAAGGGTGATTCCTTATTGGGCCTTGGCCTCTTGGGTTTGATCCATAATGACCAAAGCTCATGCCTAAAGAATTAATTAAAAGCCCATTGGACTTTAATTAAAAAGTATTGGATACTAATTGGGCCTTTGATAAAAGGCACTTTTAAAAGTGTAATTATTTAATATGGAATTAAATATGAATTAATATTGAATATAATTTAAATTGGATTTAAAATTATAGTTCGATATAATTCAAGAATACGTACTTTGAGTATTTATTCTTAAACGAGTTGGACTCGCGCAAATCAAATCGTTATTTGAACATTGGATGGTCATTAATTCAAAGATTAATTAATTGGATTACATTGATTGGATAACATCATTTGTGTGAATACTTGGATGTATTGTATGAATAATGTATATCGGATGGATATTAGAAGGGTGACGGCAATTTTGGAAATTGTTGTAATAAATTTAGAATTTATTAAATTGGACCTGCGTGTCCAGCCTATTATCTCCTTATCTCATTGTATTTCTCTTCTCACCAATTCCCCTCAATGTAAATGAGGTTTCTTTAGAAGTATTATGTAATTGGGTAGAAGTAAGAATAGTGCTAGCGGGAGAGAGGAAATGGAGAGATTTGTTCTAGGAACAATTTGTATCGTATATCCATCCGCATATCATTATTAATTTATTTCGCACCTTATTCTGCTTTTAGAATGCATGCTTAAGGGTGTCTGATGAGACCTAATTAAAAATAATAAATTGGTTGCCAAATCGCGACAAAAAACCCTCATTTTATATTAAGCGTTTTTCCTTCCATTGAGTGATTCTCTCTCAAGATCCAAGATTGGCATTGGTTTGTTGGCCAAATTCAAGACATTTGTCCATCGCGGATGTGTTTGAATCACGAAAGCTTTGTTCCATATCGTACGTCTTGGGCAAGTTGTGATTTGTTGGCCAAAGTCAAGGTCACTTCTTGTTCATCGACCTCGATTACGAAGCTTTCCCACTGTCAATGGGTCATGCTTAACTGGTTTCATTAAGCTTGTTGAGCCAAAGACAAGGCTTAGTTGATTCAGAGGAAAAATGTTAGGAAATATATTGGATATATTGGCATATATTGGATATATGTTTCGGACTTGGAGGTCCACGTACTGGATCTAGGAATTGGATTGGATCCAATTGATCTTAGAGATCTACCTAGTTAAGTTTCATACAACTTGGCCAAAGTCAAGTGTTAGGGATATGCCCTATACCCAACTTGTGGATGGGCTATATGTACATGTATTTGTAATATTTTCATTAATTAATAAAATGGAAATCTTTATTATACGTGTCTTACATAAATTATATGAATCATCAAACACTGTAATAAAGCCCTTGGAGTAATAAGATGATGGCTTCCACGACTTATGAGAATCATTACTCTCAAACGTTCCTAGTCATAGTTTTGTGAATAATCCTGGCGTTCACAAAGCGGAGAGACTAGCATGATGATATGATCCGCCCTTAAGTGGGGTAGCTGATCTCATAGGCTACTAGCGGAGATCCATCCACTTGGTGTATCACATGGATGCATGAGTTGCTCATGTCCATCGAACTGAACGCCGAAAGTTTTCATATGGAGTGTTTATCCCATGTGTCTGTGAGAACTTTCATGTATCGATTATATGACTAGTCCTTAGACTTGAGGTCTTTACAATCTTATGTGTGGATCAAATAACTTTGACATTCTCCTTCCCCGGTTCAAAAGATCCGGTCATAAGGGTATGATTGGGTCATTTGTTGAAACACATGAAGTTTGTAAAAATACAACAGAGAATCGCCACTCTCTCGGATAATATTTTTTCTTATAAGAGTAGTATTCCAGTTAGCGAGTTGATATGTGTGATCAGTTCTTGAGACTGTGGCCGCAGCGGAAGAATCATGTGAGATTCTTGGGTTAGCACGATTCATGACATTATCAACATAATACCTTTGACCATATGGGTAGACATTTTCCATACCCTAGGTCAATAAGTGGGGATACAGTGAGGTGAGGGACCGTATCATATGTAATTCGCATACAGAATGAGTATATATCTTTCCTTCTCATTTGGGGGCATTGGCATGTTGCTAAATGTCAACCTTGGTCATTGAAATCGAACGACCATCTGATCGGAGGATAATTTATGTTCGATTAAATTATCACGATTCATTTCATGTCCAACTTGAGGGGAACCCAAAAGGTCACACACAACAAAGTCGAAATCAATGGTTAACAGTGCACAATACAAATTTAACAGCATATATGATTGCTGTAGGAATTGTTCATAAATGGTTCAATGTGTTTAATTATTGAACATATCATTATGAGGTTCCATAGTGGCTTAGGGATTGGTGAATGACGATAGGGGCACTTTGGGAATTGGAATAAAAAATAAAATAAACGTGAATATTAACATGAATAGTAATGTGAATAGTATAAAAAAATTTATTTTTTATTTGTTTTGAATTCTAATTTGGCCCAAACTCTTATTAGGGTTTTATAATCTCATTAAACCACTAAATTAAGATCCAATAGCTAAGATAAATTAGCTTTTATCTCACATCAGATTCTTAATTAATTTTGTTGTCTTTGGAGCACCTATATAAACCCAAAGAATTCTTTATAAATTTTTGCACCAAACCTTTCATATCATGGTTTATATAAGTGAGCAACTCTAAAGTTTAATAGTAAGCCACTGATTTTGAGGATCCTTAAGTCTAATTGACTAGAGGAACCTCGAGTTAAAAGTTTTGAGGTATTTGCCTAGTCTAGCACCAAGGGCAAGATTTTCCCGTGCACTCAAGGCGTAGTCTTGCCGTTGAGTTTTGGCTTTGGTGTGTGCATCTTTGGTGGCCACACACTTGGGTGGCTCTTTGGAACGTGTAAGAGCTTGCTTAGTTTGATAAAAGCTTGTAGATTGGAGGGAGGACTGGAGGAGTCTTCGGTTCAAGTAAGTCTTTTTCTTTCTTTATTTCAATTAGAGTTCTTATGATAGTTAGCATGTTTAGGTTTATGTTCTCTGCATGTCTTATGAGTTTATATGCTTAGAATATATAGTAACATGCCTAGGCTTGTAGAATAATCAAAATAAATGGGTCTTGGGTAAAGGGATAGCGGCATCATAATTTGATTTATTAAATTTTCCGCTGCTCACTCGCGGATGCTTCCCAACAGTGGTATCAGCGCGCCGTTTTTGTTTTGATTAGTTCTCTCTCATTTGAACTCGAAATTTGGTGTGTAAAAGCTTGTTGGAAAGCTAAAACCCTGAACGTATTTTTAGGTACAAGTTTTTCATGATTTGGATAAGATTTTAATTGTGAAATTGCATTTAAAGTTCAAGCATCTGTAAAAAAACGTGAATAGTAAATTTATTTGATTAAAATAAAATGCAATATCATAATTAAATATTAATCAAAGTTATTCAATGCCTAAAATAATTCCAACATATTAAAACTCATATGCTTGATGATTCTATGTATGATTAGAATTGACATGATTATTTTAAGGTGTAAACATCTTGAGACTTTCTAAGGAAATAGAGAGTGTATTACTTATCCCTTAGCTAAGTAATTATTCCGTGATGAACTTAGAGATTTATTACCTTTAAGGCTAATGAATATAAATCACTTGTTTATAATAAAAGACATTATAAAAGATACAACTAGGGTGGGACCAAGGCGTTAATAAAACTTTCCAAACTAAAGTTAATTTAACCAAAGGTATTACTAGAGTTAGATAATGATTGGGTGTCTTCCTTCACTCACTACCTTTTTATAGCCAAAAGAAAAAGCTGTGAAGACATCTAGATAATCATTTACTCAAAGCTTACCTTAAAGCATATTTAAAGTGTTGGACTGATTTGGAGGATCTATTGTTTATTCATGTCACCAAGGCAATAAGAGCCTAAGAGGTAAGGGTATTTAAGAGAGTTTGCTCCACCCTCCCTCTGGGGAATCTTCAATAGAGGAATCCATTTGATAGTTATTCACTTAAACTTGCTAAAATCCTCAATAATAATTTAAGTCTAAAATTTACCTCTCATTGTAAAGTATAGACTCAAAGGGCTTAAACCGTATTGGCAGAACTAGGCTTTACCAGACTGACCAATACCAATTTGTCCATAAATCGTACTATTGACAATGGTTTGAATTTTCTAAGTCATAAGACGCAGCGACCCTTAGGTGTGGTCTTATAACTTAGTGGCAAAGATTGGGTGTCCACGAGGACTAGCATAAGCTATGGCATATTTGATTGCCCAACCCAATGATCAAGGAGTTGTGATTTATATCATAAATTGGTTGGGAACCTACCTAATTATCGTATTTTATAACGACCGGCCCTAGTCGGAGTTATGAAATGATGATAATGGGATCCTTGCCCACAAGAAATCCATCATATTGGGGTTGATGCGATTTGCTTTAAATTTTTTTTTAATTGAGTGGGAGCAACTTCATAATATTAAAAGCCCATGTTATTATGAAACATTAATGAAAACATATTCCTAATTTTAACATTCTCTCTTAACATGTGGGTTAAAATATTTCACAAGCGAATTAGGTAGGTTCACTTCGTTCCATCCTTGATGAGCATAAGCTCAAATAGGACAACTACAAGGAATGGTTTAGAAACCTTAAAATTGTCTTACGACAAGAAAAGATTTTCTATGTTCTTGAAAGACCATTTCCCCCTGAACCCGCAGAAGATGCTGACCAAAATACATTTGATGCTTAGAAGAAACATGTCGATGATGATGAGCAAGTAGTTTGCATAATGTTTGGCTCTATGTCGGACGAACTTCAGAAATCTCATGAAGATATGGATGCTCAAACCATCATCTTTCACTTGAAGGAGTTGTATGCAACTTCTGTTCATACCGTGAGATTCCAAGTGTCATGTGCCTTATTCTAAACAAGGTATAAGGAAGGATCTGTTAGTGGACATGTGCTTAAGATTATTGGCCACATTGAAAAATTGGCCAACCTCGGGTTTATCATGGATCATGAGATAGGTCACGATCTAATTCTTCAGTCCTTACCAAAATACTTCTCTAACTTTATTATGCGGTTTCATCTGTCTGATAAAGAAGCTATTTTAGCAGAATTGCACAATCTGATAAAGCAAGCAGAGAATGACTTGAAACCGGAGCTTAAAACCTTCATCATGCTTACGGGTACGGACCTGAAGCCACGAGGCCCAAAGAAAAATAAGGGCAAGGCCAAGGCTCCAGATCACCTAAAGCCCAATGGTAAGGTGGAGAAGAAAAAAGGAAAGGGGAAATATTTCTTTTGTGGAAAGAAGGGTCATTGGAAGAAAGACTGCAGATCCTTAAAGCCAAGGAAGCTAGGGAAGCCTAAGAGGCCAAGAAGCCCAATGCTTCAGGTATGTTGTATATGATTGAACTATATTCTCAAAACTCTGAACCTTTTACTTGGGTGTTTGACACCGGTTGTGGGACTCACTTGTGTAACAATATGCAGGGCCTGAGAAACAGTATGAGACTCCGTCATGGGGAGGTTGACTTACACATGGGTAATGGAGCATAACTGGCTGCATTGTGTGTGGGGACTTATTCATTAGTTTTGCCGAATGGTTTAGTTTTAGACTTTAAAAATTGTGTTTATGTACCTTCTCTAGTAAAGAACATCATTTCAATTTCTTCTTTATGTAATAAAGGCTTTTCATGCCTAATAAGTTGTAATGAATGTTCTATTTATTTCAATGAAATAAAATATGGAGATGGTATTTACAATCTTATATGTGGATCAAAAAACTTTGACATTCTCCTTCCCCAGTTCAAAAGATCCGGTCATAAGGGTATGATTGGGTCATTTGTTGAAACACATGAGGTTTGTAAAGATACAACAGAGAATCGCCACTCTCTCGGATAATATTTTCTTATAAGAGTAGTAAACTAATTCGTGCGTTGATATGTTTGATCAGTGCTTGAGACTGTGGCCGCAGCGGAAGAATCATGTGAGATTCTTGGGTTAGCACGATTCATGACACTATCAACATCATACCTTTGACCATATGGGTAGACATTTTCCGTACCCTAGGTCAATAGGTGGGGATATAGTGAGGCGAGGGACCGTATCATATGTAAATCGCATACAGAATGGGTATATATATCTTTCCTTCTCATTTGGGGGCCTTGGCATGTTGCTAGATGTCAACCTTGGTCATTGAAATCGAACGACCATCTGATCGGAGGATAATTTATGTTCGATTAAATTATCATGATTCATTTGATGTCCAACTTGAGGGGAACCCAAAAGGTCACACACAACAAAGTCGAAATCAATTGTTAACAGTGCACAGTACAAATTTAACGGCATATATGATTGCAGTAGGAATTGTTCATAAATGGTTCAATATGTTTAATTATTGAACAGATCATTTATGAGGTTCCATAGTGGCTTATAGATTGGTGAATGACGATAGGGGCACTTTGGGAATTGGAATAAATAAATAAATAAAAATGTGAATAGTAACATTAATAGTAACATTAATAGTAACATGAATAGTAATGTGAATAGTAACTTGAATAGTATTTTTTTTTATTTGTTATTTGTTTTGAATTCCAATTCGGCCCAAACTCTTATTAGGGTTTTATAATCTCATTAATCCACTAAATTAAGATCCGATGGCTAAGATTAAATTAGAGTTTATCCCACATCGGATTCTTAATTAATTTTGTTGTCTTTGGAGCACCTATATAAACCCAAAGAATTCTTTACAAATTTTTGTACCAAGCCTTTCATATCTTGGGTTTATATAAGTGAGAAACTCTAAAGTTTAAGAGTAAGCCACTGATTTTGAGGATCCTTAAGTCTAATTGACTAGAGGAACCTCGATTTAAAAGTTTTGAGGTTTTTGCCTAGGCTAGCATCAAGGGCAAAATACCCGTGCACTCAAGGCGTAGTCTTGCCGTTGAGTTTTGGCATTGGTGTGTGCATCTTTGGAGACCACACACTTGGGTGGCTCTTTGGAACGTGGGAGAGCTTGCTGAGTTCGAGAAAAGCTTGTAGATTTGAGGGATGACTAGAGGAGTTTTCGGTTCAAGTAAGTCTTTTTTTTTCTTTTTTTTAATTAGAGTTCTTATGATAGTTAGCATGTTTAAGTTTATGTTCTCTGCATGTTTTATGAGTTTTTATGCTTGGAATATATAGAAACATGCCTAGGCTTGTAGAATGGTCAAAACAAATGGGTCTTGGGCAAAGAGATAGTGGCATCATAATTTGATTTATTAAATTTTCCGATGCGCACTCGCGTTCGCTTCTCAACAGGTTGTGTGTTATTTAACGGGATCCTAGCCCACTAGGAAACTAGGTTTCCCGAGTATTCCACAGAGGGTTAGAGGCTCGCCGAAAAATAGTGAGAGGCAAGTATTAAATTTATAATTTCATTTAAATACTTGCCAATACGCGCTCATTTTATTTTTCGTCATTAATTATAAATATATTAGTTAGACTAATATTCAATTGTTGTTTTAATTTAACAGTTGGACTGTATTCAAACTACTTCATTTGTAGTTGGTTATATAATTGGATTATAGTAGTCAATACATTTGAATGTAACCAATCAATTGTAGTTGATTATATAGTTAGACTATAGTAATCATTATATTTAATTGTACCCGAAATTTTTGATTGGATAGTTGGACTATAGCAATCAAGATGACTGAAAGATTAGCGTCAAAGGACATAATCCTGGGGAAAATGTCTTTAACGGCTTTAATTTTCAGATTGGGAATAGAACTTCAGGATAGTCCTGAGAGCTGAAAAGTTATTCTATTAGATAGAGAAACCTCTCAAGCATGAGCCCGAAGTTGAGCAAATAGTAGAGTATAAGCTTAGGAAGAATCATTGTGATGATAACTTTAGTGCTCAATCCGTTATGCACAGCCAGAGCTTCTTAAAAAGACATATCCCAAGTTGTCTACCTAAACTGTGGCAAACGGGGTTACTAGAAGTGTGACTGCCGTATGGACAAGGCAGACATGAAGGAAGTGAAGGCAGGACAAGGCTCCGGCGTCAAGTATGTTTGTTATAAACATGTTCACTACTGGTTTTAAAATTGTATTTTTGATACTAGATGTGGTATATAAATATATATACTGATGTGCAGGATCTGCTGATGAGTAGGATACTGGCTTCAGATGAGATCGACCTATGAGTCGAAAACAGGATGGGAGTCGCTATTTTGACCGTAGAAACCCAAGTTTTGGAACTGTCCTTTAGGCATGTACTTAAATTAGGAGACTGTTATAATATATCTAGTTTGACTAGGAATATTATCCTTGTATCTATTTTAACTCGTTGCGGGTATACCTTTATATTCTAGAACACTAAGTGTTTTGTTTATAAAGATGATATTGAGATAAGCACATTAGATGTGAATAACAGTATTTATATTTAGAATATAAATGAGTCTCAAACATATAATATGACAAACAAAATCTCAAACTGAATAAATCTGTTGAGACTTAAAAGTGACATTGTTGTCTGGGACACATTAACAAGACTCGTATATCCACACTTTCGAAGAGTGGATACTAGGACGGATTTGATTCTAATTCAAATCGAATCTAGTTTATTAGGCAAAGTGCCTAAAATACCTTTTACTTGGTAAAAGTGCAAGTGTCACCAATCTGTTAGCCCTCATTCATAGTGACGTAAGTAGGCCCATGTCTAGCTAGGTAGAGGTGGATATGAATACTTCGTAACCTTTATGGATGTGGCATCACGTTATGGTTATGTGTATCATATGAAACACAAGTCAGAAACTTTTGAGTAATTCAAAGAATTTCGACACGAAGTAAGAAAATAGACCGGTAAAGTATTAAAACATTACCGTCGGACCATAGTGTAAAATACTTGAACATGTGAGTTTCAAGATTACTTAAAAGAATATAGTATTCTTTCACAGTGGACTCCTCATGGAACACCTCAACTAGACGGTGTGTCCGATAAGAGAAACCAAACTTTGTTGGACATGGTAAGGTTAATGATGAGTCACAATGAGCTACCAATTTCCTTCTGAGGATACACATTAAACAGTGCAATACTTATTTAGAATAAGGTTCCATGAAAATCT
>SKCR01045865.1:0-46822 GCA_019454045.1 Zanthoxylum bungeanum
TGTTGAAACACATGAAGTTTATAAAGATACAACAGAGAATTTCCATTCTCTCGGATAATATTTTCTTATAAGAGTGATATTCCAGTTCGCGGGTTGATATGTGTGATAAGTGCTTGAGACTTTGGCCACAGCGGAAGAATCATGTGAGATTCTTGGGTTAGCACGATTCATGACACTATCAACATCATACCTTTGACCATATGGGTAGACATTTTCCGTACTCTAGGTCAATGGGGGATACAGTGAGGCGATGAACCATATCATATGTAAATCACATACAAAATGGGTATATATATCTTTCATTCTCATTTGGGGGGCCTTGGCATGTTGCTAGATGTCAACCTTGGTCATTGAAATCGAACGACCATCTGATCGGATGATAATTTATGTTCGATTAAATTATCATGATTCATTTCATGTCCAACTTGAGGGGACCCAAAAGGTCACACACAACAAAGTCGAAATCAATGGTTAACAGTGCACAGTACAAATATAACAGCATATATGATTGCTGTAGGAATTGTTCATAAATGGTTCAATGTGTTTTAATTATGAACATATCATTTATGAGATTCCATAATGGCTTAGGGATTGGTGAATGACGATAGGGGCACTTTTGGAATTGGAATAAAAAATTTACTATTCACATGAATAGTAACGTGAATATTATTTTTGTTTTTGTTTTTGTTTTGAATTCCAATTCGGCTCAAACTCTTATTAGGGTTTTATAATCTCATTAAACTACTAAATCAAGATCCAATGGCTAAGATTAAGTTAGCTTTTATCCCACATCGGATTCTTAATTAATTTTGTTGTCTTTGGAGCACTATATAAACCCAAAGAATTCTTCACAAATTTTTTACACAAAACCTTTCATATCTTGGGTTTATATAAGTGAGCAACTCTAAAGTTTAAGAGTAAGCCACTGATTTTGAGGATCCTTAAGTCTAATTGACTAGAGGAACCTCGAGTTAAAAGTTTTGAGGTATTTGCTTAGGCTAGCACCAAGGGCAAAATACCCGTGCACTCGAGGCGTAATCTTGCCGTTGAGTTTTGGCTTTGGTGTGTGCATCTTTGGAGGCCACACACTTGGGTGGCTCTTTGGAATGTGGAAGAGTTTGCTGAGTTCGAGAAAAACTTGTAAATTGGAGGGAAGAC
This sequence comes from Zanthoxylum bungeanum, assembly GCA_019454045.1. Lineage (NCBI taxonomy): Eukaryota > Viridiplantae > Streptophyta > Magnoliopsida > Sapindales > Rutaceae > Zanthoxylum > Zanthoxylum bungeanum. Next base: position 1,159 of record SKCR01045865.1, read on the forward strand.
TGGAGGAGTCTTCGGTTCAAGTAAGTATTTTTCTTTCTTTATTTTAATTAGAGTTCTTATGATAGTTAGCATGTTTAGGTTTATGTTCTTTGCATGTTTTATGAGTTTTATGCTTAGAATATATAGTAACATGCCTAGACTTGTAGAATAATCAAAACAAATGGGTCTTGGGCAAATAGAAGCGACATAATAATTTTGATTTTCCGCTGCGCACTCGCGGCCGCTTCCCAACATCATGTAGGTACGATATCCGATTTTTGTCATTATATACTTAAGTGATACTTGCGCTTATGTGCGGTAGTAAATCGCGATCATGATATATTTATTTTTTCTAGTAATCGAAATGAATTGTTAATAAGTTATAAAGATATTCTTAATTAAATTATATATGAATAAATTAATTTATAATTACTAATTAATTTATATTTTATTATTAATTTATTAAATTATTAATTACTTATTATTATTTATTAAATAATAAATAACTATTAATACTTTATTAATTAATTTATTATTGATTTATTAAAAATTATTATTAGGCTTAAAATTATAATTTCTCTTCTAATTCCCACCTTAAACCAACCTATGAGAATGAGAACCCCATTTAGATTCCCGATTCTCACATCATTCTCATTCCTAATCTAAATAAAAAATCTCAACGAAAATGATTCTGAATTCCCATTTTCCAACCCACAAATAAACACCCTCGTGGTGGGAAAAATGCAAAAGATCTAATAATGACAAAATGGTTTGTCCAAATCCAGAGTCATCGTCCCTAGCAAGAAATAGCAAGCTGCAAACTTGTGCTCAATGCCTTTTTATTTGTGTTTGTGTGGACTGCAATCCTATCAAACTTGAAAGAACTTCTGTAAAATGTTTTGAGTTTCAGGGTTTTTGTTTGTTTTTTTATTTTAATCTTGAGAGTTCGATGAGACTTTTTTTTCCTGAATAAGTTTAAATACATTTTTAATCTTTTATCTTTTCCGAAGTTGAAATTTATTAGAATACATAAAAATCGAGTATTATACATATTTCAGAATCCGAAAAACTATACAGAATGTTCTCTTAAAAAAAAAATTTTGATACCTGCAATCTTCTCGTATACATCTCTTGAAATTGAGAGGATACAAAATTTCATTAGTCAACAATATTCTCTTCAATAATAATAGAACAGAACTCATAAAGTCATATTCTCTAAATTTACATTGCTATATATTGAGAGCAAGGCTTTTCGAAATATTAAAAATATTAAGAGGGACCACTGGCTAGAAATACAAAAATTATTGAGGCATGATCCAAAGTCTTATTATCCTTGTACCATTTACAAGTTCTGATTCCCAACTTTTAAGCCATTAACAGACCACACGCTCCTCTTCTGCATTATATTAGATATTACCCAGGAACTTCATTACCCATTGCTTATTAGAGATACAATCATGGATTTGACTTTCAACAAGTCCTTCATTCTAGACAGATATTTACACACCTTGCTCTTCCTGTACACTTCAACCGACCCAGTTGTCCTACAAAATGTCCAAAAGACCTCATTGGCGATGCATCGCCGACAAATACCTCACTAGTGATACACTGAACAAGATAAGCAAAACACCCCAATAGAGTTCCCCACCAAGTAATTTCTCTGAGGTTATAATCTTGAGCGACGATTGCATCTGATTTTGTTGAAAGGTGAATGCCTACGAGCCAAGGCATATGGCTGCCCATTCACAGAACCGGAAAATCTAATATCCCAACCTTCAACATTCTTTGGAACACAAACATCAAAAGGAATTCACCGAGAACACTGTGTGCGCTGATGCTTGGGGTAGGCAGATAGACCGATCTCGCATTTCGTTCATCTTGTAAAGATCTGGATTCTTGACTCTGATGTTCTGTTGAACTTGGCAAGAAGAAGTGGTCACTTGGCTCAACAGCAACTCTTCTTAGGCTTTGGTTTGAATTAACTGCTGTGTCATCATGCATACCCTCTATGCCGGGTCTCTTTCACCAAATTGGCAGATTCTTTGGGAATAAACTGAAGCAGCCTTCTCAAGCAAACTGGTTATAGCAGCCCTGTATTGTATAGGGTAATACTCGTAATGACCTGAAGCAGCAAGAATGATGTCAATTCAACATTGTACATAACTGCACGTCATAACAAAACACTTAGTATTGAGAAAGGAATGGTGCATCCTTCAAAAATAAGGAAACTGATTATCATAATCTTTCCCATACACTAGGAGGCAACATCGATAACCATAATCAAGCCAAATCCACCAGGGAGAAGTACTTCACCCTCTTAGTGTAAACTGGACAAGCTCTTGCTATGTAATCGTCACCTGGAAAGATGTATGGCCCAGATTTTTATTTAAACAGTTTACATTTTCCTAAGACTCAAAATCTTTAATGTGTACAACATTTCTCAGAGTCGGAGAATAACAAACGTGATGAAAGTAGTCATTGTAAGATCCTATTATCATTTAATTTACCAAAATATCATCTTCCATTTCAGTTCCCTAAGCTTTTGGAATCCTATTCCAAATTCATAGGATGTTATGTAGTAACAGTAACTGGCATCGATGCCTTTTGACTTTAGGTTGACCAGCAATGACTTTCAAATTTCAAGATTATTATATGAATGGAGTAAAATCATAAATCCATTCTAACATCCCTTTGAATCAGTTGATTGAATATGGACTAATCAAGAAAATCTGTAGGGCACACACCATTCAGCATATTGGCTTGCAAACATTTGCTTTTAACTTTTGACACAATACTGATTGTATCACATTAAAAAGCAATACTGGCAAATAATAAAAAACAACACATATGTACATTAGATACACTTTGAATGCATTCTACCCTCATGAGAATAGATAAAATGGGTACATTATACAAGTTGCACAACATTGTTGTGACAAAAATCAGAAAATGGATTTGAGACAAACCTAAGTGAGGAGAGCCATTCAACTTCACAAGCTCGACATCACCCCCAAGCGCTAGTAAACATTGAGCAAAATTATAGATAACACGTTGTGGTGCATGTTCATCATTGTCTGAGCATAAAATTAAAAAAGGGCCCCCCAGGTCCTACGTTAGAAACAGATGAATGTTATATTAGAGGGCAAAAAGAAAAAGAAAACTTCAAGCAACTGCAGGCAAGATAGAAACTTACAACTGAGTTATACAAAGCCTGCCATACTCACTCAGCACGCTGAGACTCAAACCTAGTAAGACATACACCATCAAGACCAGAAGCAATGCCTTTCACAACCCAAGACACAAGTTTTGATGATCCAGGAACTTTTTGAATGGTGGGATGGAGACCGAACCGGGCACAAAAATCGCTGGTGAAATCTACAGGGCTAGAATCATAAATTTGTCCAGCAACAACAATTTCTGACCAATCGACTTTCATCCTTCATTAAAACATGAAAAAGGAGATGAATTTGAAACAGTGACATAAAAACTGGATATGACAGTCTATAACATAAACTGGAAGATAAACAATCCTTACCGCATTCAGATGACCTTCACATGTTCCTTGAATAATCTGTATCATCACACGTCATAAAATTATTTCCAGTTGGATGAAGATCAGTAGCATTTCAAGACCATTAGGAATTACAAAAAAAATTCAGTATAACTAGTCCACATGCTACATAGACAGTGTCTAAGTTTTCACCAATTTACCTGGAAAACCTTGTGCATGCAAGCTTTTGGACCACCAGAAAAAGCAACAAAGACTACAGGATATGGTTTAATCCTTAGCTCCTGCATAAACAAAATAGGAAATCGATTTCAATCCATAAATCAAGTCACCGACACTCAGAGCCCCGTAGCAAAAATTAAAATTCAAGCAACATTACTCACAATAGAATGCAGAAATTTTCAGAACAGATTCCACTACATTCAACCAGAGCTACACATATTTACTAGCATGTCATGAAAAGCTAAAGTTCGTCGAAAATTAAGTGAAGCTAACCTCGACAAGCTCATTGATAAGAACAAATGCAAGTGAAGTAGCTCTCTCAGGATAAAACCTGCACAAAATTCAACAAAACTTATAAAACCCCACTCACATGACCCCAATCAAAAACACCGCATAATAATTTCCGAGTCAAATATTAATACCCAACAACCCCAATCCCCACAAGTGTTAAAAGCAGCTCATGCTCACGAAACACAGCTAAATATAACTTCTTAATCTTTTCAAATAATTCAATCAAAGAATCCCACAAAATTTTAAAACTCAAAGGGTCAGTTCAGGTACCATTTCATACCTCTTAATCCAAAAAAAAAAAAAAAAAACCTTTAAAGTATTTATGAATTAAAAAAGGCAGCTTTTACCCTAAATTACATTACAGAGCAATCTAAAAATTAAACCCCAAAAAAAAAAAAAAGCTTGATCACAAACCAAACTGAAATCAATTTACCGATCAAACAGAACAACTTACGCGTCCAGAAAATGGGAATTAGAAACAAGCGAGTTCCATCCGAGAGACGAGTACAAATCGAGGAAGCTTATGAGCTGCTGTTCATGAACAGAAACCCAAGAGAAAAAGACGACAATACCGCGAAAAGACGCCGCTTTTCGCCCCCAGTACAAGCTACTGCCATCAATATTACTACTGCTGTGACCGTACATATTGTATTTTGATTTGCAGAAATAAAATAGAATTTTGTTTGTGGTTTGGTTTTTGGAAACTGATTTGTTTGCTGATGGCGAAGTGAGGAGATGAATGGGCGTGTGTGTGTGTACAATGAGAAGGGGCCACGTCAGATTATATGCATCACGCGCATTTTAGGATAAGATAGGTTATTGGGCGCCGGATGGAATTTGGTACGGCGTCGGATTGATGTTCCTTATCCTTCACGTAACATGAGTGATTGACCGTTGTGAATAAAATATTAACGGGTGGTTTTTCCGTTTTTGCGAGAGACGGCGTGCAAATGTTTATGCCATTTGGTTGTCTTATCCGAAATACTATATTTTAAATGACACATCAAACGTAACATTTACGTTTAACGTTCTATTAAATATATATTTTAATTTTAATATTAATACTCATAAAATCATAAATTCACAATATTTATATTCTATTATTTGTTACCTAATTTATAAACTAACTTATTTTTATATTGTTTTTTTCCCTAAAAGATGAGAGATTCTTTGGTGCAACAGTGGTATTGATGACGTGGTACCACAAGCCAATTAAAAAATAACATATAGAGTTTCTTCACATATTTTTTAGTTGTTTTTTTAATTTTTAGCACGTGTGGCAGTTGATGATTGGCTTGTTGTATGGGTGACGTGGTACCACTGTTACATAGAAGAATTTCTCCTAAAAGAGATGACTCAATTACGTTAAAGATTTCAAATTTTATTTTAAAAAAAAAAAAAAAAGAGATTAAAATTAGTGTTGACTTAAATTACTTGTAAGAAGTAGACTATGAATATGGTATTATTATGTCTTATCTGTTACCAAAATATAATATTGGTGGTGATTTTGGACAAGGATCATTTTCTTATGTCTCCTAATATTATCAACTAATTATATGTGACTAAAAAATAGATAATTACGGTTGAATTATATATCATATGACATTAGTTGATAATATTAAACAAAACAATTAAAAAAAGAAAGAAAGAGAGAGAAGTTCTAATTCAACATTCCATATGCTTCATTATACGTTGTCCGATTAATATGACGTTGAGGGCGGGCTCTTGCGGGATGGACTTGACGCACAAAGTTTGGGCCCCAATGACAAGACATGATAAAAATGGGCCGTACGGCCCAACTGTTATAAGCCCATAGTGTTGTTCCAAGAACATAAAAAGACCACGGACCTAAACCCGAATCGGTATGAATTCGTTTCAGGTCTTTTTTCCGCATAAGGGTCATCGAATTGACAAGCATTAGCTCTTCCTAAAAAGGAGGTGATCCGGCCGCACCTTCCGGTATGAGTACCTTGGTGATTTGTGAATTCGACATAATTAGATCCGAAAAATATCAGTTTCGAAATTCGACATACATGGTCTTGATATGGAAATCCAAATTTTTTATTACATTATTTTATGTCTATGTTTATATTTATATTTATATTTATATTTTTTATTTTTTTATATTTTCTAATTCAATTTTATTATATAATTTTTTTAATATAATTTTATAAAATTTTCGGACCCAACTCTCAGAATTTTGGACTTGCATGGATTTGGATCAGTGTCCATAATTTTGGGATCGGGTTCGGTAAATATTTTTGTTACACTATTTTATGTTTATATTTATATTTCATATATATTTATATTTTTTTAATTTCATTTTTTTTTATATTTTTAATTCAATTTTATTATATTTATATCTATAATTTTAAATAAATTTTTTTAAAATTTCCGAACTCGGTTCCCAGAATTTATAGACTTGCATGGATGTGAATCAGTGTCCAGAATTTTGGGATCGGGTCCGGAAAATTTAATTTCAGAGTCCATTCAGATCTGAGCCGGAGCCGAAGCTTTTTATAATCCCTAAGTACATCCCAGAGGTCTACGTCTACTAGAGACGAATTATACCTTCATATTAGAGATATATTTGTTGGGGCGGATGTGGAACCCCAAGGGTCGGATCGGTGCCCCGCGCAACGAAAGTGGGTCTAGCCTGTGGATATCAAGTATATGTGTAAATTTAAATAATTTAATAAAATACTATATTCCATTACGAGTGTATATGAAAAAATCGGGGCTGAATCGAAGTCCGAAAGCTCAAGAATGAAGAAAAATAAATTCGGTACACATAGCGCGTGATACTCGCGCTACAGTGCGCGCGCGCACTGTGCAGACAATAATCATTTTTTTCCCTAACCTTCCCTAAATACTTTTAAAACACCCAAAATTAATTTTAACATCAAAATCAACATCAACACATGTTATAGAACAAAAATCAAGTTTTCCAAAATATCAAATATTTTTATAAAAATATAAATTTATTATAAATACGCACTTGCGTAAATTTTGAATTCAAAACACAAACCAAATTAGAATCCCACAATGAAGTGACTCGTGAACAATTCTAGGTCACTCAAAGGTGATCAAATGATTCTAGAATGGTAGTCTTAGCTATAAGCTATTATTTAGAGTTCCAAACTCTAGTTTTATGTTTATGTCTAACATAAACATTTTGACTCAATTACAAGCATATTGTGTTTATATTTCCAAAGCATCATAACACAATTAATTAGCCTAATTTCAACATTATGTATCTCATACATAATTCATCACTATATGTTTTACTAATGAAAAACTCACTAATGAAAATATAGCTTTTGGAGAATATCAAACTTACGTAGCAAGGTTGATTCAAAGATCCAATCTACTTCTCATTGTTGAAATATTTTGGAGAATTTCAAAGTTAGCAAGCTTGACTCTAAGATTCAATCTTGTTTCCAATACTAGCAAGCTTCACTCCAAGATCCAATTTTGATTTCTCCTAATTGAAATGTTGTAGAGATCTCACAAAACTTCTTTAAACAATTCTCTAACTTAGGCTAATTTATCTAATTCTTGCTTGTATTTAGTTTTCTCAAGCTTAATTAAAAACCTTCCTAAAGCTTGTTATTTATAACAAAACTTAGACAATTTTTAATTAATAAAAATTATAATAAATTTTTAGGTGGACTTAATCTAATTGTCCAAATATGTATAATTATGTGTGACTAATCTCAATTGTCTACTACTTTGATTTAGTCCAATTAAATCAAAACAATGATTAGAAAATGAATTAGTTCAATGTTTGCCATTTTGATTAATCCAATTAAATCAAGCCAAAACCACATATTCTTACATACTTACAATTACCATAATATCCTCAAATAGTAGAGATAATTATGATTTTACAATTAAGCCCTTGTGTAATTATTGAATTAATCCAATTAATCCAATTATGTCAAAGTAAATAATCAATGTTATCCACTAACACTTGATTATCTTAGTTGATAATTATAATATCGAATATTATCTTTTATCAAAATTAATCGACTACCCAAGTACTCAACGAGTACAATTCATATTGAGACTCTCTAAGTTCAGACACATTCGTCATATAAGTCTAAATAATATGTACGTAATTCGGCCACCTTCGAATTCGCGAAGAAATAGAACGATCTTTCTAACTTTACAAGTCAAGGTCATCACATATATTTAACAGTCACTCTATCGTAGGATATCCGAGTTGTGCTTAGGAAACATAAAATATATCGTCAAGTTTCTAAGGCGCACATCTCATATCAACATGTCCACGATTCTCCATAACTGATGCGATCCACCCAAGGTGATTGACTTTGGCTAAAGCTTTAAGAATCATGACTTTACTCACATGGATATATAAACCCCTTATGGTATATATACAGACCGATATATTTTATCTTGCTTCGCACTTGATTACTGAGTGCATCGGTCCACACCCAACGAACATCTAGAGGCCAGACCATGAAAGGTTTCTGACATACACGACATCAAAGTGTGGAGGATCTCACACAAAATCAATGATATCCTATAGTCAAAAGATTACATATGCTACTCGACTCGAGGAGATTCTATTGACAGTAGTGTGTATTTTCAACTATTAGGAATCACCCATGAGTCATTCAATATTTGGTCCAACCAATACTCACACGTCTATACTAGTTTTCAAAACTCATGGTACATCAGGTTAAACCATTAGAACTCCAATTCCAATATACAACATGTGTTAGTCTTGTAGGTTATAGGAATTTGACCGTATTTCAAAACCAACGACTATGAATATATTTCTACTTTAAGAATAATTTACAATAATAATATGTATCCCAATATTGGACCACCTAGTGTCCAATATTACTACAAGACTGTTTTAAGGTCGATGTCATTCTTAGCATATTTATACATCAATGTAATATACATAATTACAATGTTTGGGTTTTAGGCAAAATATCCGGGTTACGCAGCGGAATGTGAGAAAATTAGATTTTCCCATTTCCTTAATTTTTCTTGAGTAATTAAAATAAAATTATTTATTTTAATCACTTAATACTCAAAAACAGAAACTTTTAACCCATAAATCATAATTTCAGTAAATTACCATAAGACTCCAAAACTTTCCATTTTCATCATTTTAGTAATAGATTGTTCAAAACAAGTTTAGGTGATTTCCAATCACAACCAAAATAATATGTATATCAAATATATATTAAAAACAGAATTCTGAAAATTTTTCCAGATTTTTCAGTAATTACGGAAATGCCCCAAAACTTTACATTTTGATCATTTTAGTCCTAATTTGCCAAATACATAATTAGGTGATTCCAAATCACTACCAAAATGATATATACATGTCTAATACATGAAAATATAAATTAAAATTCAAGAAAATAATTTTTCCTAAATTTCCGAGAGGTCCCTCAAGTTTCCAAGAATTGTACTTTAGTCCAAATTGGTTCAAAACCATTCAAGATCAAGTTCAATCAACACCAAAATTAATATGCATCATATATACATAATTAATTAACACATATAAGAAAAGCCCCAAATTTGGAGAGGGTTATGAACCCTAATTTTTCAAAATTGTCTAAATGGCCAATTAACACCAAATTAATAAAATTCCAACACTTTAATTCAATCCTTACTACACCAAACAAGTCTCACCACCATGAAACAACTCAAGAACAATTCTAGGTCATTTATGAGTGGCTAAGCAACTCTAGAATGGTTACCAAGTTATCAAATAACCAAAAGTAAGCTTAATAACACTTAATAAGCTTTCTTTACTAAATACACATGCTAACATCTTTCATTCATGCTTCAAACAAACTTATTACAAACCCAAGAGAATAGAGAAAATATAATAATATCATATTTTGAAGTCTAAAGGCATAGAAATAATTTTCAAGTAAAGAAATGTATGAAATTAACTTAATTTTCACAAATCTCCTTTAACACTTAAGTTTTCTCTCAAATCTCTTTTTTTGTAATATATTTTTGAAGCCAAAAGTTGAAGCAAAATGAAAAAATCCAAGCTTAAAAGATAAGGGGTTGGCCGACTTATAGGGGTAAAAATGGGAATTTGATTTTTACAAATATAATCAATATTAAATATGCCAAAAATCAAGTTATCAACCATTTTAATTAATATATACACAAATGTACCAATTACATTTTGACATATTAAAGTTAACATATATTTATATTTAATTAATCTAATTATTTAACAATTAATTAATTAGATAATTACAAATATAAATATCCAAATATATGTATAATATTTACATTAAATATTCCATAATACATATATTTGTGACAAGTGTCAAATACTTTATTTGACAATTAATTAATGTAAATTCAATAAAATCAAGTATTTAAATCAAATACACATTAATTAGGAAATAACCGAAAAAATCCTTAAAGCGTGTATTTATCATTTAACCGTTAAACGATCTATAAATAATCAATATTATTTATAAAAGTAGCCCTAGTGCTCTACGAGTATGTTTCATTAGTGAGACTCTTTAGATTCAGGCATATCCGTCACGAAATCTAATTTCGTGTTCATAATCTACCTACCCGTAAATTATGATGACCACGGATAAACTCGCTGAATCATACAGGTTGAGATCATCGCATACGTATAATCCCTCCGTCACAGGTATTCGGATTATCCAGAGATATAGATAAAAATGTCAAATCTCTATAGGTATAATCCTATCGACGATTCTATTAGCAATCTTTTAATAACACTTAGAACTTACTTCTACAATGTACCACGACCCATGGATTTAATAGATTGTTAATTGCACATTGAATACATATGCTCTGTACACAGAATTGACGGATCCTATCTTGATACGCACAATATATCATGAGGATCAGTCCACACCCAACGAACATGTGGATGTTTGATCTAAATAGATCGGTGACGTGACTGTCATCAAAGTGTGGAGGATACCTCATACATCCATAGTGGTATCTCAAGTCAAAGGATCATCACTTGACCCTAGAAGATTCCTATTGATGTTGGTGTACCATCTATTAGGAAATATTAGTGAGTCGTTCAGTGTTTATCCAATATAAATACCTACACGTCTATACGAGTCTCCCCAGACTCATAGTTCATTGGGATAAACCATCGGACCAAGTCTCGATATATGACATGTACTGGTCTCAGCGGATTTTACTAACTGACCCGTATTAGTAAATCTTGATCAGAAACTTTATTTGATAATATACTTCTAGTAGTGACACTTCCCAATGTCAATTACAAATTACTTTGTAACTGCGCACTACATTATATATTATCGGTCTTTGTCTAATATATACATATCACTAAATCATATTTAGTTTCAATCTAATCGTAATTAGTTCGAATATGTATATAAAAGCAAGAAGTACTACCATAAATAAGTAATATTATGGAAAAATGAATTGTTCGTATTCATGAATCGGACATAAATACGATCCGGATTGGCACTTCGAGCACCAATCCTAACAGGCAATACCATTAATAAGGTAGGAAATAAACATATAGTTATTTTATTAATAAATAATAAAATATACAATTCAGATTGACACTCCAAGCACCAACTCCAACAATATTTACTTCTACTAATATTCGAGAAGACATATCTATTCATATTTATATTTATAAAATGAGATTTGAAAATGGAACTATAAGGGACTCGAATCATTGCCTCACAGTGTCCTCGACATTGTTGATGAAGTAGTTCACCATGGGATATTAGCCCAGTGGCTACCTGATTATGGCTTGTTGATGGTGGTTTTTTAAAGCTCACACCTCGAGGAGGATTCGAGCTTATTATTGTACTACCCAACCAAGATGGTTAGAAAGGCCCAATGGCCCAAAAGCTAGAGGAAGATCGAAGAAAGGACTCGACTCTGGTATGCAATGACGTGCTCTCCCCAATGAGAGTTTCAGATGATGAAGCAATGGTGATCCCGACCCGACCACATTGAAGTGTGGATTGTGGGTGTTCCGTGTGATTTGGATACGCCGACACCCGACCAAGTTAAAGCAGCATGATGTATGCCCTACCTGAAAAGGAGTGCATCTAGAAGAGTAATGATGAAAGTAGTATAACAATGATTCATATGAAGTTGTGAGTCTTATCAGCCGCCGCAGACCGGTGAAGTGGTAGAGCAGCTGGCTTGCAGGTTGTCAGAAGGGACGGAGGATGCAGTGATTATGAGGGGGAATGATGATTAAGTGATGTAAGGTGACGTCAGGGTCAGTTATAAATGGGTTTTGAGAACCTATATAAAGGGGCTGAAGTCATTTTTAGAAGGGATTTTTATTGGATTCTGATTCCTTTGGATTGTATTATGACTACTATAATTTGAGAGCAAGATTATCAAAAGAAGTTAGGGATAGAAAGAGAAAGTGTGACGTGTACTTGACCATATTGTGAGAAGTAGATCGGGCTATCCTTACCCGAGGAGATATTTCTGTTGTATCTTGAAAGTGTGTCATGTATTCGACTATATTATGAGAATTAGATCGGGCTATCCTTACCCGAGGAGATATTTATGTTGTATCTTATGTAATTCTACTGTTAGATGTTCTAGTCGGTATTTACCCTGAGGTCAATAAAATCATATCTCATTTTCTCATGTGGATGTAGGTTAGAGTCACTCTCCGCCGAATTGCATTAAATCTTATCTCTGTGAAATTATTTGTCTCTCGCAAGTTTATACGGTTCCTACAACCAAATAAATTCACTAGTTGATGGAGATTTTTTCAAGGGGTAATTCTCAATCTTTCCCTTGGAACGAAAAAAACCGTCAACAGTTGACGTCTTCTATGGGAAAATGGTACAAAAATAACAAATACAATAAGACGAAGGCAAAAGATGGAGACCAAAGAGTTGGGGAAGTATCAACAGAATAATGGATGCGGAAGTTGGAAGAGAGCTTGCCACAAAAATAGGATAAGCCCAAAAAGAGAGAGGTCGCCAAAACCTTTATGGAAATCATAATGAGGATAAATGAAATGTTGGAAAAGATGTTGGGAGAGCAAGATCCAACGGGTCCCAATCTTAGAAAGCAAGAGATTGCCAACGGAAAAAGAATGGTTGGTAAAGAAAATGAGCTTAAGGCCATGAGAAAAAAATCCACCGGGGTGAGATTGGTGGTTGTAGCCAGCGATGCATCATTAGATGGGCGTTAAAAAGTGTAATTATTTAATTTGGAATTAAATATAGAATTAGTATTGAATATAAATTAAATTGGATTTAAAATTGTAGTTCGATATAATTCAAGAATTCGTACTTTGAGTACTTATTCTTAAACGAGTTGGACTCGCGCAAATCAAATCGTTGTTTGAACATTGGATGGTCATTAATTAAAGATTAATTAATTGGATTAGATTGATTGATAACATGCTTTGTGTGAATACATGGATTTGATGTATGAATAATGTATATCGGATGGATATTAGTGGGTGAGGGCAATTTTGGAAATTATTGTAATAAATTTAGAATTTATTAAATTGGACCTGCGTGTCTAGCTTTTATTTCTCGATTCTTTGTAATTCTCTTCTCACCTATTTCCCTCAATCTAAATAAGGTTTCTTTAGAAGTGTTATTTAATTGGGTAGAAGCAAGAATAGTGCTAGCCAGGGAGAGGAAATGGAGTGATTTGTTCTAGGAACAATTTGTGAGATATCCATCCGCATATCATTATTAATTTATTTACCGCGCCTTATTATGCTTTTAGAATGCATGCTTAAGGGTGTATGATGAGACCTAATCAAAGATAATTAATTGGTTGCCAATTACGCGAAAAACCCTCAACAAATATTAAGCGTTTTCCTTCCATTGAGTGATTCTCTCTCAAGATCCAAGATTGGCACTGGTTTGTTGGCCAAAGTCAAGACCTTGTCCATCGCGGATGTGTTTGAATCATAAAGGCTTTGTTCTATATCGCATGTCTTGTCCAAGTTGTGATTTGTTGGCCAAAGTCAAGATCACTTCTTGTCCATCGACATCGATTACGAAGCTTTCCAAAGTCAATGTGTCCCGCTTAACTGGAATCATTAAGCTTGTTGTGCCAAAGCCAAGGCTTAGTTGATTCAGAGGAAAAAGGTTAGGAAAATATATTGGATATATTGGCATATATATTATATATATGTTTTGGACTTGGAGGTCCACCTACTGGATTTAGGAATTGGATGAGATCCAATTGATCTTAGAGATCTACCTAGTTAAATATCATACAGCTTGTTGGCCAAAGTCAAGGTTGTGTGTTATTTAACGGGATCCTAGCCCACTAGGAACTAGGTTTCTTGAGTACTCAACAGAGGGTTAGAGGCTCGCCGAAAAATAGTGGGAGGCAAGTATTAAATTTGCAATTTCGTTTAGATACTTTCCAATACGCTTCATTTCATTTTTCATCATTATTTAAATATATATATATATATGGTTTAGTGGAAGCTATTTCGCTCACGTATGTCAGAGGGTACATCTATTGAGCACTAGGTGTCGCAGATGATTGCTGACATCGATCAGCTAGGTTAGCTGGGCATTACCTACGTGGCCGAGACTACCAAAGATTTGATCTTATAGTCTCTACCTGAAATCTAGGGCAGGTTCATTATGAACCAAGAGAAAACTCTTGGAGAGTTGATGGCTATGCTCTAGGAGGCGGAGCCAGAGCTTCTAAAATAGGCAAATGCAAAATCGTCACAGTCTTCTAGGAAGACAAATGACATATCTCAAGATGTCTGCCTAAACTGTGGCAAACGGAGTCACAGGAAGTGTGACTGCCGTATGGACAAGGCATACATGAAGGAAGTGAATGCGGAGAAAGGCTTCGGCTTCAAGTATGTTTTTCATAAACATGTTCACTATTAGTTTCAAAATTGGATTTTTGATACTAGATGTGGTACATAAATATGTACTAATGTGCATAATCTGCTGATTAGCAGGAGACTAACTTCAGTTGAGATCTACCTACGAGTTGGAAACGGGACGAGAGTCGCTGTTTTAACCGTAGAAACCTAAGTTTTGGAACTGCCCTTAGGGCATGTACTTAAATTAGGAAACTTTTATAATGTACCTAGTTTGACTAGAAACATTATCTCTATATCTAAGTTTAACTCGTTGCGGGTATACCTTTATATTATAGAACACTAAGTGTTTTGTTTATAAAGATGATATTGAGATAAACACATTGGATGTGAATAACAGTATTTATATTTAGAATATAAATTAATCTCATACATATAGCATGACAAACAAATAGCTCAAACTGAATTAATCAGATGAGACTTATTTGTGGCATTGTTGTCTGGGACACATTAACAAGACTCGTATATCCACACTTTCGAAGAGTGGATACTAGGACGGATTTGATTCTAATTCAAATAATGTCTACGAATCTAGTTTATTGGGCAAAGTGCCTAAAATACATTTTACTTGGTAAAAGTGCAAGTGCCACCGATCTGTTAGCCCTCGTTCATTGTGACGTAAGTGGGCCCATGTCTAGCTAGGCTAGAGATGAATATGAATACTTCACAACCTTTACGTATGTAGCATCGCGTTACAGTTATGTGTTTCAAATGAAACACAAATCGGAAACTTTTGAGTAATTCAAAGAGTTTCGACACTAAGTAAACAGACAGACCGACTAAAGTATTAAACCGTCACGGTTAGACCATGGTGGAAAATACTTAAGCAATAAGTTTCTCGATTACATGAAATAATATAGTATTCTTTCACAATGCACTCCTCACGGAACACCTCAATTTGACGGTGTGTCCGAACAGAGAAACCGAACTTTGTCAGACATAGTAAGGTTAATGATGAGTCGCTCTGAGCTACCAATTTCCTTCTGAGGATACACATTTAATAGTGCAATACTTATTTTGAATAAGGTTCCATGAAAAATCTGTTAGACAAACTCCATATTAGATATGAACAGGAAAGAAACTAGGTTTCTCATTCATGAAGATTTGGGAATGCTGGACATATGTTGGATGATACCAAACTAGAACCCAAAATCGGATAAGTACCTATTTGTAGGTTGTCATAGGGAAACCAAAGTATAGTACTTATACAACTCACAAGAGAACAATATAAGTGTTGCTATCCATGCGGATTTCCTAAGAGGAATACCTATATGCAGTGGTAAGTGAGAGGAAAGTAAAACTCGATGAAAATCGGAGTAATACTGTTCCAGACACCGATTCCTTAACGGAACACAAACAGTTCATCGGGGATGAAACTGTACCACAATCTTCAAATACACAAGAACCGCGCAAGTCGGAGAGAGTCAGAAAATAACCTGGGAGGTATGGGTTTCTGATCTCACCTCGTAAATATGTCAATCTTATTGAGGAACACGAACCGACTACGTATGAGGAAGTGATACAAGGTATCGACTCCATATTATGGCAAAGTGCCATGATGTCCGAAATGGATTCCATGTATACCAACCAAGTTTGGATACTGGTTGATGTACAGGAAGGCATTGTGCCTATTGGTACTATATGAGGTTCAAGGAAGACATACATAGATGGCAATAAAAAAATGTACACAGCTAGGCTTGTACAGAAAGAGTATCGTCAACGACATAGTGTCGACTAAGACGAAACTTTTTCACTTGTTGACAAAATCCATTTGGATAATGCTTGTTAATGTTGCATATTTCATTTATGAAATATGGCACATGGTACGTCAAAACCACTTTCCTTAAACGGAAACCTATTGGAGGATGTTTACAACATCCTGACGGTTTTTTCATACCAAAACAATCAAATAAGGTTTGCAAGTTAAATCGATCCATTTATGGATTGAAGCAAGCATTACGTTCTTGGAACTAACGTTTTGATAAGATCATAATGGTATATGATTTAATTCAAAATGAATATAATTCTTGTGTATATAAGAAGGTTAGTGGGAGCGCACTGACAATGATTGTCCTATATAATGGTGACATATCATTTCTTGGAAATGACATTCCCATAATACAATCGGTGAAAGCTTGGCTTTCATTAAAATTCTCCATAGAATACTTGGGAGAGGCAACCTTTATTATAGGAATAAGGATCTATTGTGATAGATCTAAGAGCTGTTGACCCTCTCCGAGAACTCGTACATTAAAAATATGTACGCGACCTGGTGTCTCATATGCTTTAAGCATATGGAGTCACAATCAGGCCAATCCAGATGATGGTCACTGGATTGATGTTAAGAACATCCTTAAGTATCTTAGATGATATAAGGATGCTTTCTTAAGCTATGGAGGAGGAGAACTTGAAGTGACTGGGTTCACCGTTGTAAGTTTCCAAACCGATAAAAACGATTATATGTCGTAATAAGGGTACTATATAGTTTGAATAACGGAATAGTGAGCTGGAAATCTTCCAAGCAAGATACTGTTGCCGAATAAACAACAAAAGTGGAATATTGCTGCAGCTCAGGCAGCAAAATAAGCAATTTTGGAAATGTAAAATTCCTAATTAGATTAGGAGTAGTTCTGTTAGCAGCTGAGCTAGGCTACAACACAGACTAAAGAATTAATGGTCTCATCAACGATCCAAGTATATACTTCAACTATTTCATCTGATTCTTTGGATTATACATCGTGGCGATGTGATGATCGAATAAATCGCATCAGATGATAACATTGCAAATCCGCTGACGAAAGCTGTTTCTCAGCAGAAGTTTGAGCGACCCGTACATAGTTCAGGTGTAGGACACTTGAGTGATTGGACATAGGCCAAGTGGGAGATTGTTGGACAATTATGACCCATAGCATCACTATTTGTACATAACATGGTGTTGTTGTACAAATTAACTATGTGAAAAAGGAAATTGCTCTTTTATCATTTGTAATTAGATTACCAAGATATATAAATGATAAAAGTCCATATGATTAGTACCAGATTAATAAGATATGAGACAATATTAATCCACTAAGGTTTAATCATTAAAATATTCCTAGTCGCAGTATTTTCGAGACTGGACATCGATAATGCGGAATAGACTGGTATTACACTTGTGCGTGTTATGGAAGCGTAACATCATAGTTCTCATATATTTGGGTATTGGATACTCATGCAAGTGTAATATGAGGTTGTGTTTACCGATGGTACGGAAACAGCTTAGCTCTGGATAGACCCCTCGGAATTCCATTGGTAGTATGACTATGTGTCTATGGGAGTCCGAATCAGGGTATGTGTATTTGGTCTTAACATGAGACTTGCATCGCTAAACTTGCGACAATCAGTATACTTTGGTTTTGGTCGTTCAGGGCTTTAACATGTTCTGTGTACGCCTCTTCTGGGCATACTGAGAATCGTAGTGTATTGGGTGTGATGTCAAGATGAAAGTATCACTTCAGTTATATGGAGATGATGATCACGTAGGATACGAAACTAGTACTCTTAAGTACTGCAGTCATCGGGATTATATGACTAGGTCATGATTATCCTATTATATAGACTAGTTACCAGAGATCTGATATATGCTTCGTACGAGGCAGACACAATTCTAGCCATAGGCCTAGCATGTGACATCCGATACTGGATCGCTATACGCAATACTCTGTATACTACACCTGACATAGATTATATATTCCTAAAAGAATATTTCTGGAGAATTGGGTAGGCACGGTGCTTTGCTAGAAGCCAACCATGTCTTGTAAATCGGTAAGAACGTGGTACTAGGTACTCACGTGTTCGGATAATCCGACGACCGGATTTACTGCCAACATATCCAGGGATCTCATGGGTCGCTTCCCGAAGATTCACCGATGACGTATGACTCGAACATAATTAATCTGGGATTAATTAGAAGAGAGAGAGAAAATTAATTTAGGATTAATTACAGCGAGAATTTTATCTGGGATAAAATTCGATTAGAAGAGAGAGAACGATTAATTCAGAATTAATCGATAAAATAATATATTCGATATATTAAATGAAATTAGATTTCGACGCGAAATTAAAATTCGATTTTAATTCGGGCAAATGAATTAATTTAGAATTAATTCGCGAGCGACTTTAACGGTAATTTTGCTAGGCATAATTATTTAATTAAATTGGATTTAATTACGTCGCAACGGAAAATTCGTTAATTACGTCGCGAGCCCGGGATATGTTTGCGGGCCCACTCGGATTTTGAATTAAAATGGGGCCCACAAGTCACATCATTAGTCACCTTTTGTGATGGAAATCACATCAACTTTGAGTGATGTGACACAAGTCACTTTTGGTGATGTAGGTGGTTGAGAGCATTAATTGTAATTTTGGCTCTCTAACACTTTTTTGTTTTTGGTTTTTGAATAAACCATTTACAACTTTTGGTATTTGACTTAGTAATTGTTTTTGAAACAATATACAAGTCATTCATCTCTTTCTTCTCTCCACCATTCACGCCCATTGCACATTTTCTTCTTTCTCTTTGCTTGGCTGAGAGATACAAGAAATAAAAGGAAACTTTGTAGCAATTTTTCCTAAGCTAGCACTTAAAAGGAATCATACAAAGGTAATAGGGAAACTTTTCCCATGAGTTTGGAATTCAAGAATGAAGCTTGGAAGCTCAACATACATCAAAGAGAGGAGCTTGGAGCAATTTCAATGGAGGCAAAAAATTTGTTGTCTACACATCTTTAGCCGATCAAAGTGAGTATTTTCCGCTACTTTACTTTGCGTATTCACATCATTTTATGCTTAAAGATCTTGGTTATTGTTATTAGAGAACCCAACATTGACGATAGACGAACGCTCAAGTCATCTAACAGCTACCCTTATTTTAGAAAGCCAAATCCAGGTCGTTATAGGGAGCAAAAACGAAGAGCTCTGCGAGAAATGAGACGTCATAGTCGGGGAGAGGACTGTGAGGAAGTCTCTAGCAGAAGGAGAGAAAGTTCCGAGAACCACTGAAGGGACTGGTTTCACCAAAAAATGAAAAGGTAGGAGATGGGTGTGTGACGAGGCGCTCGGGAAGACCAGGATTTGAAGTCGAAGTCTCTTTTCACTTAAGAGGCACTGGATGCGGCATTCCCAGTGAGATTTTCCATGCCCATAATCGACGTGTACAAGGGTAATACTGAACAAAGTTTTACATGGAGAAGTTTATGTTTCTGATGCAGATTCAATATATGGTGGGAGTATGGGAGAGGCAATTTATAAATCATTCCCTTTGATCTTGGGAGGACCCACCATTTGAACGAAAAAAACAGCCGTCTATACCACTTTCTACAAAGGATTCGAAGAATAAACTTGAAAAAGAGAGACAAATATATATATATATATATATATATATATATATATATATATATATATATATATCCACTACTTTAATTCCACATCAATTCATACGAGAATAATTTCTATTAGAGTTTGAACATTTGATAGTATTTGATACTTATATATAATCTCATTAGAGGTGAATAATTAAAATAATAAACATGTAAAATATTTAAACTGCATAGCACAGCTAGTTTGATAGAGCCGACTGTCATGTTAAAACTCTTCCAACTTCTCTCCCTAATTATCCCCTCTTTCTTTAGAGCCAATTGTGACACGTCATAGGGACAACAAATTGTACTAAAGCTTTGGATATTTATGTGATAAACCGTGTTGTATTTACTGCTGTTACTGTTGTTCAAAATCATTTGTAAGAACACAGTAACCAAACAAATTATTTGTAATATATTTATGTGATAAAAATGCAGATTAAAAAAGTACCAATATCTTGGCATGCTTTGTTGAAGTACTGAATTATGAGGTCTTTGTGTATCAAAATCAAGCATCCCCAATTCACAATTCACACCACTTAATGTGAGCCAGTCTTTCTACTACAATTCACATAAATACCATACAAACAAAAGAGAAAAGGTGATGGGCCCTTTTTTTTTTTGTTTTAGGAGTGGATATTTTTCAATTCTAAATAATATTTTAATGAATCAAATTGAATTATATAATTTTTTAAACCAATCTGAATTGAATTGAACCGAAATTAGACCCTTTTGATTTAAAAATAATAATTTAACATGATTAGATCGTCCATTCTATAAAATTATACATTAAAGAATATTTTTTGTTTGCAGTTTACAATTTGATTTTTGATTGAACCGAAATCAAACTAACCTAATTTTATTAATTTTTAAGTACTCAACTTAAAACCGAACCGATCAGGTTCATAGATTTACTGTCCACCCCACTAGTTTGGTTTAAGTTGACCAACAAATAAAAATGGTGATTACAATTGGCATAGCCGCAACATGGCCAACTTCAACTTCTTTTAAGTAAATTTTTATTACCAAAATATATATAATAAACAACAGCCTTGAACATATAAAAACTTAAGGGCAATTCCTTGTAAGAACCGTAATCAGTTTCGTAAAGACAGAACAACTTATAGAAAGTCGTGAGGACAGTAGACAAAAACAAAAAATGATTGTGGATTTAAAATTTAACTTAAAAGAGATATTATAAACACAAAAAAATTACACAATTGCTTAGATGATTGAGTTTATATGAATAGGGTTGTATTTATCCATAAAAAGCTATCCATACAGATTCAGTCATCTAAATATGTGACTGGATCTGTATAATTTTTATGTATCTATAACATTTCTCTTAACTTAAAATTAGGGTTTAAAATCTTTAAAAAAAAAATTAATATGTAATATATCAATATGACTTATATTTTCATCTTATCAATAACAAGCACAAGACCCGCACTTTATGCGGGTTGAGCATTGTATGGGCCAAATTTGGGCCAATGGCATAATCATCTTTTCGCCCAGGCCCAATAGCGAACATGGCCCAATGTCCTTCAAATAGCATCCAGACCAAGGTTGAATCAAGGATCCAAACCCTCCTTACATCGAGCCTAATTGACAAAGCGGCCCATTTCCTTTCCACCAAAAGAAACACCTTTTTGGACATTAATTGTTCCCCGAAAAACCAGCTACCATTATATCAAAAATGGGAGGTAACGTGTTAATGGGAGCCGTCCACGTTAAATGCATACGTTATTATTAAATGCATACATTAGAACTCCCCATTGGAGGCCTATAAAAGGAAGTATAATTCACAAATCAAGGGGAGGAAAAAAGGAACACAACTCTCAGCTTAGAAATATTCTCTCCAGAGCTCTCATAATCATCGACCTACCGCCTTCACGGCAGCTCACGGGGATCAAGGTAATCTATGCCCTTGCTCCTCCCCCTACGGTGTTAACAGCTCATTTCCTCTACTGACTTGAGCGTCGGAGTGCCTACGGCACCCACCACACCGGTGGGAAGACCCTTCACGCTCACTCTTCATTTGTTTTGCAGGATCGCTAGTGCCTCCAACCTATAAATTCTTGATTGTGGACCTCAGGCGAAAACCAGCGTCTACAAGTTGGCGCCCATCGTGGAACCTTAGCGATTTATAGCAAGCAAAGATCCCCAGTCTACGATCTTTACTGACATAGGAGCTTATGGCTTCAAGCAACAAACAAACACCAGACTCTGTGGTCGCATAATTAGATGTTCTACAAGAACGGTTATGATTATTGGAAGAGGAAATTCGAGTTATGCAAAGCTCCAATATTAATCTCCAGAAGTAATTTGAGCATAATTCTTCAACCTCCCAAAGGCGCGAGGCTACGGGTCACCCCAACAATCTTATCATCTAATCCAATCTCTTAGAAGCATTCAACAATATGGAAAGTGAAAATCAGCCATCAGGCGACCATCCACTTAATCAAAAAAAAAACCACCATATTTCACTAGCCGACCGATCACAATAAGTCACCTCTTCCATGCGAAAGGAAACATAGGAGTTCAAATGAGCAATTCTCTCCAATCTACTTGGAGTCAGACTACCAATAAAGATAAGCCGAGCCGAGATAACATCGGACACTCATATCCTATAAATCATCAGCTCCCAATGACGTGGAAGGATGGCCATATTCTCCATACGACATGGATTAATTGCTATCAACTCTAAAGTACATATAAAGACTGTCATCTTCTCCAGACGACGTGGAAAATTGGTTGTCTCCTCCAGACTACGTAGAAGGATCATCACCAACCTCTCACTACGTATGAAGATTGTCATATTCTCCAGACAACATGAATAGAATATCATCCACTCCAGAAAATAGGGAGGATTGTCACCTCCTCTAGACGATGTGAAAAGATTATCATTTTCTCCATTCGACATTGATGGAATGTCATCCACTCCAGACGATATGAAATATGACATGAGTGGATGGTTATTTCTCCAGACGACATGGATGAATATCAATCGCCTTCATATGCATGAAAACGATGTCCTATTCTTCAGACGACATTAAGAGGATTATCATCTCCTCTAGATGACTTGAAAGGATTATCATCTCCTCCAGACTACACAAAAGGTTTGTCATCTCCTCCAGACTACATGAGAGGCTTGCCATCTCCTCCAGACTACATGAAAGGTTTGTCATCTCCTCCAGACTACACGAAAGGTTTGTCATCTCCTCCAGACTACATGCTTGGCATCTCCTCCAGACTACATGAAAGGCTTGTCATCTCCTCTAGACTACATGAAAGGTTTGTCATATTCTCTAGTCGACATGAAATAATTGTTACCCATTCTCTATATGGAATGTATGGATTACCATTAACTCCAGACTACATCGGAAATCCTTCATCATATCTAGTAGAATGAAGAATTTCATGGACCTTAATAGGGTCCAATCGACCATATATCACATGTCTTCATCAGGTCTAGTCGACCGCAGCCTCCATTGAACCTTAATCGGGTCTAGTCGACCTTTACCAGGTCTTGTAGAATGAGGAATGGAGACCCACCTGGACCTTCATCGGGTGCAGTCGACTGTAGTTTCATGGACCTTCATCAGGTCTAGTAGAATGAAGAATTTCATGGACCTTCATCAGGTTTATTCGACCGAAGTTTCATGGACCTTAATCGGGTCCAGTCGATCTTTATCAAGTCTTGTAGATTGAGGAGTGGAGACCCACTTGGACCTTCATCGGGTCCATTCGACCGTAGTCTCGTGTGTCTTCATCAGGTCTAATCGACTACAACCTTCATTGGACATTAATTAGGTCCAGTCGACCTCTACTAGGTATTGTAGAATGAGGAGTGGAGACCCACTTGGACCTTCATCGGGTCTATTCGACTGTAGTCTCACGAACCTTCATCAGGTCTAGTAGAATGAAGAATTTAATAGACCTTCATTCGGTTCATTCGACCGATGTTTCATTGACCTTAATCAAGTCCAGTTGACCTCTATCAAGTCTTGTAGATTGAGTAGTGGAGACCCACTTGGACCTTTATCAGGTCCAATCGACCGTAGTCTCGTGGGTCTTCATCAGATCTAGTCGACCGCAGCCTCCATTGGACCTTAATCGGGTCCAGTCGACCTCTACTAGCTCTTGTAGAATGAAGATTGAAGACTTTCTTGGACCTTCATCAGGTCTAACCGACTGTAGACTCTCGCATACCTCCATCAGGTTAGGTGGAATGTAGACTCACATATACCTTCATCAGGTGTAGTAGAGTGAAGACTTTATTGGACTTTCATCAGGTCCAATCGACTGTAGACTCTCGCGTACCTCCATCATGTTAGGTGGAGTGTAGACTCACATATACATTCATCAGGTATAGTGGAGTGAAGACTTTCTTGGACCTTTATCAGGTCCAATCGAATGTAGACTCCCGCGTACCTCCATCAAGTTAGCTAGAGTGTAGACTCATATATACCTTCATCAGGTATAGTGGAGTGAAGACACTCTTGGACCTTCATTAGGTCCAGTCGACCACAGTCTATTGGACCTTTATTAAGTCTGGTAGACTAAGGAATGAAGATCATCCTTGACATTCGTTAGGTCGAGTAGACAATAGACATTCATTAGGACCAGTCGACAATAGTCTCTTGGACCTTTATTAGGTCTCGTAGACTCCTTTGGACTTTCATCAAGTCCAGCAGAATGAAGACAATCATGAACCTTCATCAGGTTTAATAAAGTGGAGACCGGTTTAGAAGCTTTACAAGATCCAATAGACTGGGGATAATCTGGAAGATAAAAGAATAGCCTTCCTCAAATATTAATCCCAGCCGACATGCTCTCCAGATGACATGTATAAATATTTTCTCTCCATTTACATACCATATATGTGGTTTTGAAACTCGCAGGCAATGTCATACAACTCAAGACATGGACCTTCATCTAGTCCAGCTGACATGAAGACTCCTCCTAATTCCACTTCAGGACCAGTAGGCTGGAGATTATCCTGGCCTTCATCTGGTCCAGTCGACGGGAACATTCCCCATTGGCTCATATCGAGCGCAACTCAAGACTTGGACCTTCATCTGGTCCAGACGACATGAAGACTCCCCCTGATTCCTATTCAAAACCAGTAGGCTAGAGATTGTCCTGGCCTTCATCTGGTCCAGTAGACAGGAACATTCCCCATTGGCTCATGTCGAGCCCAACTCAAGACTTTGACCTTCGTCTGGTCCAGACAACATAAAAACTCCCACTGGTTCCTCTTCAGGACTAGTAGGTTGGAGATTGTCTTGGCCTTCATCTGGTCCAGTAGACGGGAACATTCCTATTGGCTCATGTCAAGCCCAACTCAAGACCTGGACCTTCGTCTGTTCCAGACAACGTGAAAACTCCCATTGGTTCCTCTTCAGAACCAGTAGGCTAGAGATTGTCCTAACCTTCATCAGGTCCAGAAAACATGAAGACTCATCGTGGTTCCTCTTCAGGACCAGTAGGCTGGAGATTGTCCTGGCCTTCATCTTGTCCGGTCGACGGCAACATTCCCCAGCTCACCATCATGTCTGGTCGTGTGAGGTACATCCCAGATATTTATTCCATTAACATAATATGACCTTTGACAGGTCCAAGCGACATCAAAGTCCTCGTTTACTCGACTGAGGATCATCACTGATGATTATTTGGCTCAATAACATGGTATGAATTTCGACGGGTCCAAACGACATCAATGCTCAGATACACTTATACCAACCCCAGATGACATACTCGCTGAAATACTCTCCAAGCCAAGAACTTCGTGACTTATAGAGTATGAGACAAACTGTATGGGCCAAATTTGGGCCAATGGCATAATCATCTTTTCGCCCAGGCCCAATAGCGAATATGGCCTAATGTCATTCAAATAGCATCCAGACCAAGGTTGAGCCAAGGATCCAAACCCTTATTACATCGGGCCTAATTGACAAAGCGGCCCATTTGCTTTCCACCAAAAGAAACACCTTTTTGGACATTAATTGTTCCCCGAAAAATCAGCTACCATTACATCAAAAATGAGAGGTAACATGTTAATGAGAGCCGTCCACGTTAAATGCATACGTTATTATTAAATGTGTACGTTAGAGCTCCCCCTTGGAGGCCTATAAAAGGAAGTATAATTCACAAATCAAGGGGAGGAAAAAAGGAACACAACTCTTAGCTTAGAAATATTCTCTCAGAGAGCTCTCATAATCACCGACCTACCCCCTCACGGCAGCTCACATGGATCAAGGTAATCTCTACCCTTGCTCCTCCCCCTACGGTGTTAATAGCTCATTTCCTCAACTGACTTGAGTGTCGGAGTGCCTACGGCACCCACCACACCGGTGGGAAGACCCGACACGCTCACTCTTCTTTTGTTTTGCAGGATCGCTAGTGCCCCCAACCTACAAATTCTCAATTGTGGACCTCAGGCGAAAACCAGCGTCTACAAGCATATATTTTAGGTATTGATCTTATAAATGTTCAAAATTTTGTCGATTTTATAGTTTAAATTAGATAATTGATTTACTTATATTTAATATTTATGTGTTATTCATTTGTTTCTCAGTTCTTATATAATATTTTTAATTCACTGTACAAGAGCTAATAGTCAGAATCTGCATCTTGAAGCATAATTAATAAAAAATTCATGAAATAAACAAAAAATTATACAAATAATATAAAATAAAATAACAAATAACAATACACTCGAAATCCAAACAAAAATGATTGGTTTTGTGGGTGGCTGCTACTGAGGTTTCTTATTTTTATATGATATATATTTTTATATTGTAATAGTTTTAATTTTAATAATTTATTATTTTATTTTTATAATTTAATGATAAAAATATTAATTATATAAATTAGGTGACACATATTTTTTTTATTTTAATAGATAATTCTGATATATCTTCTTATTATAGTAGCTAATAAAAAATTAATTGTAGAGATTAGGTGTCATGTGACGTGATGATAAAGTTTAAAAATATTAATTATATATATATTCTTTAACAGATTGTCTGTGATGTTATTCAAAAATTAGTTAGATAGTATAATATATTTATTGTTATAATATGGTTTTTATTTAATATATTTATTAAATTCAAGAAATAAATAAAGATTTATAAAAATAATTTAAAATAAAATAGCAAATAACAAATAACAATGCACCTGAAATCAAAAAAATAATTAGGTTTTGTGGGTGACTGTTATTTAGGTTTTTTTATTTTAATAGAATATTATATTTTTATAGCTTTTTATTTTAATAATTTATTATTTTACTTTTATAATTTAATAATAAAAATTTTAATTGTAGATATTAGGTGACATATATTTTTTTACTTTAATAGATAAATATGATATATTTTCTTCTTATAATAGGTAATAAAAAATTAATTGTACAAATTAAATATCATGTGACGCGATGAGAAAGTTTAAAAAAATTTAACTATAATAGTGTGTATATATATATATATATATTTTTTTTTTATAATATGTTATTTATTTAATAAAATAATTAACTGTAAAGTCATTTTAATTTTATAATTTAATAATAAAAAATTAATTATAGAGGTTAATTGTAGAGATTAAGTAATAAATTGAAATATAAATTAATTAATTAAATTAATAAGTTATTATTATGTTTTTATATTGTAATAAGTTTATCATGTTAATAAGTTTATTATTTTAATTTTATAATTTGATAATAATAAATAATTGTAGAGATGTTTTAAATTTATAAGTTAATATTAAAAATTAATTGTAGATGTTAGGTTAATTGTAGATAATTTAATAGTATTTTTTAGTAGGTAGTATAATAAATTTTCTTGTTATAATATAATTCTTATAAAAATATAATATATATTTTATTTAATAGATTTATTAATTTAATTTTATTACTTTAATATGAAGCCGTCACGTGGCACGATGGAGAAGCTTAAAAATATTTTTACTTTTAATATATAGATATATATATATAATTCTTATAAAAATATAATATATATTTTATTTAATAGATTTATTAATTTAATTTTATAACTTTATATGAAATCGTCACGTAATGACGAGATTTTAAAATATTTAATTTAATTTCAAAATTTAAGTTAATCGATAACCGCAATTGCAAAAACTTATTTACTAAATCTTCATTAATAAGCAACATTCTACAATTCCGATTTTTCCAATCACACAATGCAAATTAAAATTTGAAGGCTCACCAGATCCAAGAGCAAATTAATTCCGGAGACCGTGAAATCCACACTCACCAAGCACGTGCAAGTGCCATCCTACCTTTTAATATCTTCTTTTAAAGTCTAATTTCTTTCTTGATTTTCAAATTTTGTTACAAGCCTTTTTTTTTTCTTTGCGTTAGAAAAATTTGCGCACACATGGAAAGAACGAGGCTGCTTTTTGTGGGATTCTGACACGTGTCAGTTAACGCCGGCTGCTCTGCTCTCTGTTATTCCCCCGGCTGCTCTGCTCTCTGTCAACTGCGATCTTCACAAATCGCAATCATTACAATTTCCCCTTTTTTCTTTTTCAGGCATTGCACCAAACTTTTTGCTGCAAGGTGTTGCTTCATTCATGTTTTAACATTTTTGGATTGCAGGTGAACAAATTTGCTGGTCATGGGTTGAAGAAAATAGTTAAACCCGAACACAAACAAATTAAAGAGAAGATTCGAGGAGGACATAAATTATTTTTATTTAAAATTCTAAAAATTTGAGTATGGTCAGATCGTGAAATTTTAATATTTGAATTCATTCCCAACTTAGATAGTTTAATCGAAAATCGATAGTGATTTAAGTAATTAATTGGAAATAATCAATGATTAATCAGAAATTAATCGGGAATGATAAAATTGACATTTTAGATAGTTGAGAATAATTTTTTTTAAAAGATTATCTCTTGAAATTCTCTAAAAATGATTAATTAATTATTAAAAATTATTAAATAATTTACGAATTTTATTATCCATGTAATAATTAGTTTATGTCAAAGTATATTTTCAATTTTTTTAAATTCTTTTTAATGAAATCCTTCTATTTTTTCATAAAAATTATCAAAAATTGAAATCATATGATTTTTGAGGAATCGTAAGTTAGAAATCAGCTGATTAATCAATCAAAATTATATGTATATCGATGTCAATTTAAATCGGTTAAAATCGATTGGGTCGTATCGCTCAAGTAGCGATTAATTAATCGGTGATTAATCGATTATTAAATAACATAATTCCCAACATATATATATATATATTTAGTATCAGGTTGGATCAGGTCAAACTATTTAAACCCAAATTCGAGATCGATTGTTAGTTGTATTCATTTCTATATACTAAGTAAAACTAAGAGCATTAATATGGTGACTAGAAAAATGGATTAAAAAAAAGATAAAATGACAATTAAAATGATATTTAATTTTAATTTTATTTTTATTATCATCAAAACGATATAATTTGACAATAATTTTGTTTCCGTTTAATGATGCTTTAATTTCCTTGTTATTTTTCTAAACTAATGCAAATTCAAGCTCATAACCTGAAGCAACAAAGTTTTCAACTTTTAGCTGCTTTTTTATCCAGGTTTGGATGGTTTATATTATGAGGGACCCACAATGTTACAGTCCACACACAAGAAGCACCCCATATTTGCTAATGATTTTAGTCTGAAAGAATCTTTACTTATATCCTGATATTTCAATCGAATATTCCAAAATTAGCCTCAAGCACAAGAATTGCTCACAAGCAGCCAAAGCCCTGAAAGAAGCTAAAACAAAACACACCTTTCATATATACTGAAAAAATATAAACAATCCATATTCATCATCTTCAATTAATGCCTCACACATTGCGCAGAAAGAACACAAAGATAAAAATAAAATTCATTTAATTGTAGAATAATGATAATAATAAGAAGAAGCTTCTTTGGATGTTTTTTACAATGTAACAAATTTAAACTAAACAAACAACACCCTAATTTGTTTTTTTTTTTTTGGTCATTAATCACATTTTTCTCTATTCTACCTTGTGTGAGGTTAGTACTCTCTCTCTCTCTCTCTCTCTCTCTCTCTCTCCCCTTTTTAATCATTCAAAGGCTTCATTGAGACGAACCCACTGGTAGCGGCCTTCAAGCGGCGCATCATTCACAATATCGTAATTGTACCTGAAAGTAAAAAATCATAATTAAATATCACAAGTTTGTTACAAATATTCTGATTCTTCGAATCCGCTAAAATGCGCACGGTATGCGTCAGTCTTATCCTGCGCACACCCTAAAATTAACGGACTCTTGACTTACTTCGCGGCGAAAAGTTTCTGCTCTTGCTTTTCAGCTGCAGTGAAGAACTCGTCGATCTCCGCCGCTGACGGCATCTTATTCTCCTCCTCGGACGGATTAATCCGGTGAGACTCCGGCGGCTTCTTCGACGGTGAGTCCATTGAGGTATGATCCTCTGAGTCTCCGCAAATCTCGCTCAATAGACTTGTTTCTTCTTTGCTTGAAATTGAAAACCTAAAAAAAATTTGGTTATATGAGTAATGTTTGAGAAACGTAAAGGAAATTGAAAAAAATGGAAGCAATTTAAAACCTGAATTTGTTGTTGCACTTTGAGACTTCGGTTTCAAAGCTCGTGGCCTGCACATTTATAGAACAATTAACAGCTTTAAATAAACGTGAAATTTATCACTCTAAATAGAAAAATAATAAAAGCATGAGAAACTGACATTTATGTGTTTCAAATAATGGCTTATTTCTTGTTATTTTGTAAGAAAATTTATAGAAAAATAAAATGAAAGAAACTGTAAATTTTGAGTTTGAAGTTTAAAATTGACCTTTAGATCTGCAGATTTCATGATGTCATTGCTGCAGCAGCGAGAAGTTGAGAAGTGGTCTAAGACGTAGATGGAATCAGATGACGGCGACGTTTTGTGCGGCGAAACGACGAGGGAGTGACCGTTTTCGAGCAAAGGTAACTTCAATTCTTGTTCTTGAGAAGTAAGCTTTGTTTTCTTTGATAATAAGCGTGCGTTTGAAGCTTCTGCTTCTTGTTCTTCTTCCATCTCCACTACATTTTGTACAATTCGCTTAGTACTTTTCGTACAGTCTCCCATCTCTCTGTTTCTGTGATATTTTTGCTTTTGCTTTTTGGTTTCAGCGTGAGAGATCGAGATTCTAGAGACGACGGGGTTAAAAATGAGGAATACAAGTAGAAGATCCGGTAATAGCCGTTGATTTAGTGGACGGTTGAGATTTGTTTTTTGCAGGATGTATTTGTTATCTGTTTCTGTTATGTGGTCCCGACACTAACGAACGGTGACGTATCATGCGGTTACTTACTGCCTTGATTGTGTGCATTTTCGACTAATTACTAGAACGCCAAAACGCACTAATTTTACACCGTTTTGGGCACGCGTTCTAAATTCTTATTATCTTATCCGATTATTATTATTTTTAAAAAAAAGTTAAGATAAACAAGATCATTATTGTGTCTTAAAATTAATCAAGATGAAAATTAAGGCAGTTAAGAAAACTAGAATAGAGAGAAACAAAATTTAATTACTTGCGCGATCCGCGCGCTGTGGTTTATGCTTACTAAATGTGCAATTGTACTAAGAGTCTTGATTTTTCAAGTTAGTAGACTATAAATGTGTTTGGCTGATTGAATTATGGTGCATTAAACACCTTATATTGTATTAATTTGTACAATCATATGTTTGGTAATAATTTATCTACTATGTAATGTATTATTTTATTTTATTCATACCATATTAACGAATGATGAGGGATAGTGTGAGATTATAACGCAATACACTAAAAATTAAAAAAAAAAAAAATCTTCTATAATATATTATAAAATTAAAATATTAAAATTAAAATATTAATATTAAAATAAAAAATAATTTCATACAATATACTGCGGTACCAAACGTTGTACAACATTAAAATTAAATAATACAATACTATTACAATGCAACTTAATACACCATGAATTAATTAATGCAATACAACTTAATACAATACAATGTGCCAAACACACCCTATGTGTTGAGAGAGAGTATCAGATACTTTCATTGGCAACATTTTATTTTTTGAATTCCTATCATGTGTACTTCTCAATCAATCATGTAAATATGAGGGCATGTACATGATCACAATTTTATACAGCACGTAAGTGCACATATTGGTCAACTAATATAGTGACATAATGTCGAATATCATGTTAGTGTTCCTAGAACATGCCAAAATCGTCTAAGAGTGATTTGTGTGTGAATTAATCAAAGGGAGTTGCGGAATACTCACATTGATCGGATTGAGTTCAAAATTTTTTCTCATTTGTTGGATGTGTTGGAAGCTTCGAAGCTTAAGATCGAGTTCCAAACTCTCGGATTAGTCTCCCTATCACCTTCCTTTGACTTATTAAAGTGCTAGCTATGTGGATTTTTGAAGCAAAAATCCATGGGAGAGAAGAGAAGCTCACTCCCAAAGAGAAGAGAAGAGAAGTTTAAGTGCTATGAATAGTAACCCATGACAACTTCCAAAGTTTGATTTGGTTTATATAATAAGCTTGCGTGTTGAAATTGGCTTGAGTGTATCATAAGTAATGCAAGCCTTACTTTTAATAAATCAAAACCATAAAATAAGTCCAACCACTTCCATCAAATATCCAACAAATTGATTAAGTGAAGTGGGTCCCACAACTTTTAAATTCCGAATTTAAGTCGGACAATCCAACACACAACATCGCTCGGGCCCGGGTTCGTTTAATTCCGAATTAAACGAATTTACCGTTGCGACTTAATTAAATCCAATTTAATTAAATAATAATGCATAGCAAAATTATTACGAAAGTCGCTTGCGAATTAATTCTAAATTAATTCATTCGCTATAATTAAAATCTAATTTATTTCCGCTTTGAAATCCGATTTCATTTAATATATTCAATATATTATTTTAGCCCAAATAAATTAATTAAATAGTAAAATCCAATTTAGCTATTAAATTTACTTTACCGATTAATTCCAAATTAATCGCGTTCTCTCTTCTCGACGAATTTAATCCTAGATAAATTCTCGACGTAATTAATCCTAAATTAATTCTTTCTCTAATAATTAATTTCTAGATTAATTATTTTCGTGATTAATCCCAGATTAATTTTCTCTCTCTCATAATTAATCACAGATTAATTATGTTCGAGTCAAATATCATCGGCGAATCTTTGGGAGGCGACCCAAGAAATCCTTGGATATGTTGGCAGTAAATACGGTCATCGGATTATCCGAATACGTGCGTACCCGGTACCACGTTCTTATCGATTTACAATACATGGTTGGCTTCTAGCAAAACACCGTGCCTACCAAATTCTCCAGAAATATTCTTAAAAGGAATATGTAATCTTTGTCAGGCGTAGCATACGTAGTATTGCGTATTACGATCCAGTATCGAATGTCACATGCTAGGCCTGAGGCTGAAATTGTGTCTGTCTCTTACGAAGTATATATCGGATCTCTGGTAACTAGTCTCTATAATAGGATAATCATGACCTGTCATATTATCTCGATAGCTTCAGCATACAAGAGTATCAGTTCCATATCTTGTGTGATCATCATCTCCATATGACTGAAGTGATACTTCCATCTTAACATCACACCCAATACACTACGATTCTCAATATACCCAGAAGAGGCGTACACAGAACCTGTTAAAGCCCAGGACGACCAAACTAAAGTATACTGATTATCGCAAGTATTAGCGATGTAAGTCTTAGGTTAAGACCAAATACACCTACCCTGAATCGGACTCCCATAGATAAATAGTCATACTACCAATGGGATTCCGAGGGGTCTATCTAGAGTGAAGCTGTTTCCGTACCATCGGTAAACAGAACCTCCTATTACACTTGCATGAGTATCAAATACCCAAATATATGAGAACTATGCCGTTACGCTTCCATAACACGAACAAATGTAATACTAGTCTATTCCGTATTATCGATGTCCAGTCTCGATAATACTACGACTAGAAATATTTAATGATTAAACCTTACGTGGATTAATACAGTCTCATATCTTATTAATTCGGTACTAATCATATGGACTTTTATCATTTATATATCCCGGTAATCCAATTAGAAATGATAACAGAGCAATTTCCTTTGTCACATAATTAATTTATCCAACAACACCATGTTCTGTACAAACAGTGATGCTATGGGTCATAATTGTCCAACAATCTCCCACTTGGCCTATAGGGAGGCGCTCAAGTGTCATACACCTGAACTATGTACGGGTCGCTCAAACTTCTGTTGAGAAATAGCTTTCGTCAGCGGATTTGTAATGTTATCATCTGATGCGATTTATTAGATCATCACATCGCTACGATGTATGATCTCACAAATCGGATAAAATCATTTGAAGTACATACTTGGATCATTGATGAGACCATTAATTCTTTAGCCTGTGCTGTAGCCTAGCTCAGCTGCTAACAGAACTACACCTAATCTAATTAGGATTATATTGATCCAAAATGCTTCTTTTACTGCCTCAGTTGCAGCAATATTCCGTTTTTATTATTTATTCGGCAACAGTATCTTGCTTGGAAGATTTCCAGCTCACTGTTCTGTTATTCAAACTAAAAGTGGACCCTTATTGCGACTTAAAGTCGTCTTTATTGGTTTGGAAACTTGCAGCGGTGAACCCAATAACCTCAAGTTCTCATTTTCCCATAGTCCAAGATAATCAATGATGTTTTTTTACATTAATCCAGTGACTATCACATGGATTAGCCTGATTGTGACTTCATATGCTCAAAGCATATGAGACACCAGGTCACGTACATTTATTTCAATGTACGAGTTCTCGGAGAGTGCCAATAACTTTTAGATCTAACCTAGTAGATCCTTATTCCTAGAATAAAGGTTGCCTCTCCCAAGTAGTCTACGAAGAATTTTCATGAAAGCCAAGCTTTCACTGATTGTGTTATGGGAATATCATTTCCAAGAAATAATATGTCATCATCGCATAAGACATTTATTATCAGTGCGCTCCCACTAACCTTCTCATAGATACACAAGAATCATATGCGTTTTTAAATTAAATCATATATCATTATGATTACATCAAAACGCTAGTTCCAAGAACGCAATGCTTGCTTCAATCCATAAATGGATTGATTTAACTTACAAACCTTGTTTGCATGTTTTGCACGACAAAACCGTCAGGATGTTGCATACAAACATCCTCCAAAAGGTTTCCGTTAAGAAAAGCGGTTTTGACGTCCATGTGCCATATTTCATAAATGAAATATGCAATATTAGCAAGAATTATCCAAATGGATTTAATCATGGCAACAAGTGAAAAGTTTCCGTATTCGACACTATGTCGTTGACTATACCCCTTATGTACAAGCCTAGCTGAGTATATTTATATGTTGCCATCCATGTATGTCTTCCTTGAAGACTCATTTAGTACCAATAGGCACAATACCTTTCTGTACATCAACCAGTGTCCAAACTTAGTTGGTATACATGGAATCTGTTTCGGACTTCATGACACTTTTCCATAAAAGGAGTCGATACCTTGTATCACTTCCTCATACGTAGCCGGTTCGTCTTCCTCAATAAGATTGACATCTTCATGAGGTGAGATCAGAAACCCATACCTCCCAGGTTGTCTTCTGACTCTATCCGACTTACGCTGTTCTTGTGTATTCGAAGATTGTGGTACAGTTTTATCCTTGATGAACTGTTGGTGTTCCGTGAGGACTCGACGCCTTGGAACAGTATTACTTCGATTTTCATCGAGTTTTACTTTCCTCCCACTTACCATTGCATATAGGTGTTCCACTTAAGAAAACCGCATGGAGAGCAACAATTACATTGTTCTCTTGTGAGTTGTATAAGTACTATACTTTGGTTTCCCTAGGACAACCAATTACAAATAGGCACATATCCAATTTGGGTTCTAGTTTGGTATCATCCAAACATTCATTATATGCCCAACATCCTAAATCTTCAGGAATGAGAAACCCAATTTTTTTCCTGTTCATATCTAATATGAAGTCTGTCTAACAGATTTTCATAGAACCTTATTCAAATAAGTATTGCACTGTTTAATTTGTATCCTCAGAAGGAAATTGGTAGCTCAGAGTGACTCATCATTATCCTTACCATATCCAATAAAGTTCGGTTTCTCTGTTCGGACACACCGTCAATTTGAGGTGTTCCGGGAGGAGTTCACTATGAAAGAATACCATATTCTTTCAAAAAATTGAGAAACTTATTGCTTAAGTATTTCCACCACGATCTAATCATGATGTTTTAATACTTTTATCGGTCTGTTTTCTTACTTCGTGTCGAAACTCTTTGAATTAATCAAAAATTTCTGATTTGTGTTTCATAAGATACATATAACCATAACACGATGCCACATCCGTAAAGGTTACGAAGTATTCATATCCACTCTAGCCTAGCTAGACATGAGCCCACATACGTCACCATGAACGAGAGGTAACAGATCAGTGTCATTTTCATTTTTACCAAGTAAAAATGTGTTTTAGGCACTTTGCCTAATGAACTAGATTCGTAGATATCATTTGAATTAGAATCAAATCTGTCATAGTACTCACTCTTCAAAAATGTGGATATACGTGTCTTGTTAATGTGTCACAGACAACAATGCCACAATAAGTCTCTTCTGATTAATTCAGTTTGAGCTTTTTTTGTCATATTATATGTTTGAGATTCATTTATATTCTAAATATAAACACTGTTATTCACATCTAATGTGCTTATCTCAATATTATCTTTATAAACAAAACACTTAGTGTTCTAGAATATAAAGGTATGCCCGCAACATGTTATACTAGATATATAGATAATGTTTCTAGTCAAAGTTGGTACATTATAACAGTTTCCTACTTCAAGTACATTCCCAAATGGCAGTTCCAAAACTTAGGTTTCTACGGCCAAAACAGCGACTCTCGTCCCGTTTCCGACTCGCAGTTCGATCTCAACTGAAGCTAGTCTCCTGCTAATCAGCAGATTCCGCACATCAGTACATATATTTATGTACCACATCCAGTATCTAAAATCCAATTTTAAAATCAATAGTGGACATATTTATAACAAACATACATGAAGCCGAGCCTTGCCAGTCTTCATTTCCTTCATGTCTGTCTTGTCCATATAGCAGTCACGCTTCCAGTGATCCCGTTTGCCACAGTTTAGGCAGACATCTTGGGATATATCCTTTGTCTTCCTAGAAGACTGTGACGATTTAGCCTTGCCCTTTTTCTTCACACCCTAGAAGCCTTCGGCCAAGCCTTGACCTTTTTAGGCTATTGAAGTAAGATACGCCTTGTGCTTCTTGCCATTTTGCAAACTCTGGCTCTGTCTCCTTGAGCATAGCCATTAACTCTCAAAGAGTTTTCTATTTCAATTAGTACTTTTAAAATCTAAGAATAGATCTATGAAGATCCTTCAATTTCAAAATCATGGTTTAAGGATCTAATCCTTAGTTCTGACGAAGAAATTAATGAGTTATTGCGGCAATCATAACTGATTGAACACTAAAGTTTCCATCACGATGAGTATTCCAAAGCTCATGCTCCACTATTTGCTCAACTCCGGGCTTAGGTCTGAGAGGTTGCTCTATCAAATAGAGTAACGTCTCAACTCCC
This sequence comes from Zanthoxylum bungeanum, assembly GCA_019454045.1. NCBI lineage: Eukaryota > Viridiplantae > Streptophyta > Magnoliopsida > Sapindales > Rutaceae > Zanthoxylum > Zanthoxylum bungeanum. Next base: position 39,130 of record SKCR01045865.1, read on the forward strand.
AAGACTATCCTGAGATTCGTTTCCCAATATGAAAATTTACGCCGTCAAAGACATTTTTCACTTAGGATTATGTCATTTGACGCTAATCTTTCAAGTTATCTTGATTACTATAGTCCAATTATCGAATCAAAGATTTCAGGTACAATTAGATGTAATGATTACTATAGTCTAACTATGACTGAAGTGATACTTCCATCTTGACATCACACCCAATACACTACGATTCTCAGTATACCCAGAAGAGGCGTACACAGAGCCTGTTAAAGCCCCGAAAGACCAAACCAAAGTATACTGATTATCGTAAGTATTAGCGATGCAAGTCTCAGGTTAAGACCAAATACATACCCTGAATTGGACTTCCATAGACACATAGTCATACTACCAATGGGATTCCGAAGGGTTTATCCAGAGCGAAGTTGTTTCCATACCATCGGTAAACGGAACCTCCTATTACACTTGCATGAGTATCCAATACCCAAATATATGAGAACTATGCCGTTACGCTTCCATAACACGCACAAGTGTAATACTAGTCTATTCCGCATTATCGATGTCCAGTCTCGATAATACTACGACTAGAGATATTTAATGATTAAACCTTACGTGGATTAATACAGTCTCATATCTTATTAATCCGGTACTAATCATATGGACTTTTATTATTTATATATCCCAGTAATCCAATTACAAATGATAAAAGAGTAATTTCTTTTGCCACATAGTTAATTTATACAACAACACCATGTTCTGTACAAATAGTGATGGTCAAAATTGTCCAACATATCATACCCACATGAACTTAATATTTCTCTTATTAGTACTAGAACTTAATATTTCTCTTATTAGTACTAGAACTAACCTACTTAACTAAGATTAAACAATTGATTTATAAAATGAGTGATTAATCTAAAGCGAACTGAAAGTAAATAAAGACTAGTAATAATTTGGAGATAAACTTTATATTCAAGAAGAACCTAAGGTGTCCAACTTTTCCAAGCTGATTCAACATACCCAAACTGGAACAATATGAGATTTCTACAGGAAAGCTTTGGCTACAATCACAAAAGGTGAATTTGAGTTATTGTTTACCATTATGTGGGCTTTGTGGAATGCAAGAAATGAATTTCTCTTCAGTTGCCACATTTCTAGCCCTTGTGAAATTCTGGCAAAGGTAGAATCCATGTTGACTGGGTTCCAAAGAATAGCTCACCAAAGTGGCAACAATCTAGAAAACATCACAGTAAGGCCGACAGCAGCTGTTTGGAATCCTCCTCCAAAAAAATTTTACAAGTTAAATACTGATGCAGCGACAAGCATTGACGAGAAAAAAGCTGGACTGGGAGCCATTGTCAGAAATTAGAAAGGCGAGATAATGGCTGCATGAATTCAAAACACTATATTTACTGGGGATCTAGATTATGCAGAAGCCGAAGCCATGTTTTTTGGTATTAGATTGACCAAGGAAGCTGTGCTGACACCGCTAATTGTGGAGTCTGATTCTAGAAACGTGGTTAACATGGTCAATAACTGAGAAAACAGCCTGAAGGAAATTGCTTGGCTGATTGCGGAAATCCAAGCTCTCGGAGCAGAGGGATATCACTCTCAAACCAACCATTTGTCAAGAGTGTGTAATGAGAAAGCTCATAGACTAGCTAAGCTTGCTATCTCTAATTTTGAATGTTGTATCTGGCTAGAGGCACTACAAGAAAAAAGGCCTTTACTGACACTAAGGTTAGTGACACTAGGCTAAAAGTGTCAGAAACGACGTGTAAATGGGCATATTTCCGTGTTTTTCACTTAAATATCAATAATTATTGACACTATGGTATCAGCGATTTTAGTGTCAGTAATTACTATTACAATAGTATCAGTAAGAATAAATAAAAAAAAAAACGCGTAGTCGTCTGGAGTCGAACCAACACCTCGCGGAAGTGACGTTTTTCGCATATATTACTGACACTAGAGTATCAGTAAATTTAGTGTCAGTAATTAATGATACCTTAGTATCAGTAAAAAAATTTAAAGAAAAAATTATTTCCTTAAGTCTGCTGGGACTCAAAATTGTAACCATTGATATAATTTTTTTTTTTATTGTAAGGCTTTACCACTGGGCCAAATCGTGACTTTTGTTCCTTAAACCGCGGTTTATAAAAAATATATGTATTTGTCGGGTCAAAACCTGAACCGTAGTTACCAATCAATCTTAGTAATTTAGGGTTCAAATAAATTTGGTCCTAATTCTTATGCAGTATAATCTCCTCTGCTCCTAATTCAAATATCGAGTAATGATATATCAAATAAATTTATGTAGTATAATCTCCTCTGCTCCTAATTCTTATGCAATTAAAATAAATAAATAAATAAAAAATAAAAAATAAAAAAAGTGGGGGGATTGAAAAACAGAGGATATTATGGTCATTTAGTAACCACTGACCCACTTCAAAACCCTAAATTAAAACCCTAAGCTCAAAAGTATTATAACAGTCACAAACTCGCAGTAACACTGCTTCCATTGAAGTCTTCTCCTAAAATCAACCAAAACACAGATAAAAAAAAAAATGAGACCCCCGAGAGGAGGAGGCGGTTTCAGGGGAGGAAGAGACGGTGGTGGAGGGTGGACGAGGTGGCGGCCGTTTTGGTGGAGGTGGACGAGGTGGCGGCCGTTTTGGTGGAGGCGGCCGCGGTGGTGGTGGTTTCCGTGATGAGGGACCTCCTGCCGAAGTTGTTGGTTTGTGTTTTTTTTCTTTTCCTTTGCTGTATTTTCTTGTTTGGTTGCCGAGAAAATAGAGGGAAAAAATATTTACTTCTTTTGCTTGTTTTGGGTGTTTCTAATATTGTGAGTTTCGCAAATGGAGGAAAAAAATGATGGGTTTATTATACTGAAGAGAAACAAGTTATAAAGACCTGATTTTGGTCAATAACCTGGAAGTGTTTTTATTGTTTTGAAAGGTTAAAAAGTAATGAAAAAATTTACTTTGAGTTTAAAGATGAAAGGACAAGTGCTAAAGTTGATGGGAGTTTCTTTAAGGAACTTCAGGAGTGAGTTGGCAAATGAATTTATCATACCTAACAAGAATGACATGAAATCACTTAGGTCACCTCCAATTGAGTATCCAAGCATAAAAGATGGCGATTGGAAGTTGTTTGTAAATAAAGTTTGTCAGCAGAATTTCAGGTGCGTTTAAAGTTGATTGTGTGTATATGATTAAGTATTTATTAAAATATTTTATCTTTGTGTAGGTAAAAAGTCAACAAGCCAAAGAGAAGAGGGCGAAAAATACCTACAATCATCACTTGGGAAGCACGGGATACAGTGGCATGTTATATAGACATGTATGTATTTTTATTTTTACATTATTATTTATTATTTTCTGGAATCATAACTGATTTACAACCTGGCACAGAAATTGAAAACTGGAACATCCGAAAATGAAATTGATCGGAGTGATGCTTGGATAATGGCAAGAAAAGATAAGGATGGCAATCTACAACCTGCAGTGGCTGCGATAGAGATGAAAATAGTAAATGAACCATAACTCTTAATAGCTGATATAGAAGCATGTTTAATTTCGTACTTGTATTTTTCTGTTTTTTGAGATGGATAAAACTGAAACTGCCAAACCAGTTCAGTTTGGAAATTTTGAGATGATACGTCCATCAAAGGTTGCTTTGAAAGAAGGACCTCAATACATTTCAAAACTGTTAGGTATGATAGAGTTGGGGCAAATCATATTGATCCCATACAACCCAAGGTAATATTTTTTAATTTTTTAGTATTCAATTTCAAGTTATGTAATCCAGATTTTTATTACCCTTTCTTTCTTATTTAGCTTTCACTGGGTGCTTCTTGCAATTGACATAGTACGACGCACGATATATTATCTGGATCCTAAGGGGAATAATCCTACTGATGAGTTGATGCAAATTGTTAATCAGTTAAGTTATAGTTGTTTTCTCTTTATTTTAACATTGGGTTTATTGTTGCATTATTTATATGATATCCATTATAATTTTTTGTAGGGGAATTAGAGTGTATCAATCTTTACATTCTAATAATAAGAGCGGTAGTGTGACTTGGGTATCTGTGAAGGTACAAAGTTATGATATATATATATATATTTTTGTGATATGCAACAATGAGAATATTTAGAATATGTCTAAATGAACTAATATTGATATGATAATTCTTTTTTATAGTGTCCAATGCAGCCTGGAAGTTTTGAATGCGGTTATTATGTGATGAAATACATGCAGCAAATTGTAACAAATGTGAACATTCTAAAAGACAATGTAAGTTAACAATAGTTAAGTTTTATCACTAGTCAATTAAGATATCTTACTGTTTAAAATTCTAACTTATAAATATTTTAAAGTTCAAGGGGATTAATGAGTACACTCTGGAAGATATAACGCAACTCCGTGATGATTGGGCAATATATGTTGCACATATAATCACACAGTATAATGAAGAGGTAATTACAAGGACATGTTTTACAGAGGTGATTATTACTTCCTATTTTTTCACTTTAATTCATGACATATTGGGAAATCTTCTATTCTTGCAGAATACAAATGACAAGGACAACATAGCTATTGTTCGTTGAGTTAATGAAGTAGTATGGTATTTCTCTTTTCTGTAAATTAATACATTCTTGTTTCTACTTTTAGCTTAGAATTTTTTCCCCAGATTTTTTACTTCAGTGAAAGCAATATGAATCATATCTTTTATTTCAGTTTTATGCCCTGATGGGTTTAATTTGGTGGGTTAATTTGTTTTATTTGTGAGTTTTGCTAGTGGGTAAGATTGCTTTGAGACTTGAAAGTTAAAACAATCATGATGTAAAATATTCTATTAACAGTGTCTCGATGTTCTCTATGTCAGACATGAACTTGGAGATAGTTTTTTACCTGATGAAGTTTTGCCATGTTCTGATTGATACTTGTTGAAACCTTTGGGGGATATGGCACCTGTCATCTGATGTGCTTTGAGGTGCAGCATGAATGCTATGGACGCAGTATTTGATATATTGAGATCTAACATGTTTATCTCATCTATTTTTATGGCAATTACCTGGAGTGTTACATTCTAGTACATTTTGAGCTTTGAACTTTTAGTTTCCAGGAATTCCATAATGAACAACTATCTTGTCATCTTGATTTGCTTCCTGCATTTGGAAACAGTATTAGATCATGTCATCTGATAAACTTCATCTGGTTCATGAGATCCTTTTATTTCAGTTTTATGTCCTTCTATATATATATATATATATGTGTGTGTGTGTGTGTGTGTGTTATTGATTTGTTTGTTTTGGTGATTATGTAGCGGTATGAAAGATACAACTTGTTATTATGGATGCCATTTGGTTTTTTATATGCATGCTCTTAGGTTGTTGGTATGGTTATTGTCAATAAGTGCTTTATGTGACAAAAATTAGATTAAGGTTATATTTTGTATTTTTATTTGGATGTATTTAATGTTTTTATTATGAAGATATCGATTTTTTTGGAAGTCCATCTAATTCTTAACATTTGGTTTATAATTTCAGATTTTGTGCCAGATATCATATTGTTGGGGGATTGTTGCAGGCTTCTCAACAAGTATCATGAATTTTGGTGGGGGCATGACATTTTGATGGGACTTTAAGAGTAGTTTTTGAAATATATATATGTTAATTTAAAGATTGTCTATGGAGTTTTTGTATTCATCATGTGATACTGTTGAATTGATTAATACGATTAATCTATTATATTGCGAATTTTATATAAATGTAATTTTTTAGTTTTTTATTTCATTGAGTTGGTATATATATATATATATATATATATATATTTTATGATTAATTTAATTACAAAAAATAAGAAATATAATTGTGAAATAATACGATTTTTAAATTTTAAAAGATATTGACGGATATTGATACTATAGTAACAATAATTACTGACACTATAGTATCACTAAATACTGATGATATAGTGTCAATAATTTACTGACACTAAAATAGTGTGAGAGATTACTGATACCGTAGTGTCAATAATTTTCTGATACTACAGTATTAACGTTTACTGACACTAAGAATCACTGACACTAGAAACTAGTGTCAGTGATTTCTGGTTGCGGCAACACTGACACATTTATATAGTGTCAGTAAAACCCTTTACTGACACTAATTTAGTATCAGTAAAAGCTTTTTTCCTTGTAGTGAGGAAATACCAGAATCTGTGAGCAATTTGCTATAATTTCTATTCAATGAATATCCACTTTTCAATCCAAAAAAAATAAAAAATAAAAAGAAGAACTTAAGGTTGCAACTTCACCCAAATTAGCAAATAATGGGTTCAGATACTATTCATTCAATTGAGTTATTTTGAATTATTACCTAGAACAGTAAACTATTTACAAGTCTCTTTCGATGGTCAGGTAGAAATATTCAACTTAGATCAATTAACTATATGTCTATATTAATTAATTTAAACCAAATTCATTAAGGTCAGGTTCTAATATTGGCTATGTATGCCCTGCATGTATATTTCCATCATGAAGGGAAATCTATTCAAAAGAACTAGGTCATGCACTATTATTCTCACGGCTAACCCAAATTTCCTCATTCGAATTCCTAAGGATTTACTAAAATTATTCTATTATTGGCAAGACAAATAAAATATGCAATCAAAGCACATATAATAATAAATAATAAATAACAAACCCAAAAAAATAAAAAGATGCAATTCAATTAAATACTGTGTTTGAGATCCATTACAACCTTAAACTAATGATTTAACTACTCATAATAATAAATAAAAACGAACTAATCATTATTGATACAAAACAAGAATTCATAAAAGATAAATTAGAGAGAAAATGGAAGAAAAAACTCTCGTTTGCAGTCATCACCTTCACTCTCCAATACCGATTGATGCATTGGTTCTTGTCTTGCTATATATATTTTTCTATGCTATGAGACTCCAAAATTGTGTTATGAGACTTCTTTTTTAGATTTTAGAATGAACTATAGCTTATATAGAAGGTCTGGGGGTATTTCGTTCTTAAAAAATCGAGTTCCGGATGAAATTGAAAAAAAATCCCCGGTGTTGCGACAAGCGTGGAGCGCGTCGCAACGCTCCTCTCCCTCAACGGCGCGTCGCAACACGCCAGCTTGGGCGTCGCGACGCGCCAAGCATTACTACTCTTTGTCCAATTTTTATGAAGCCTTCCAGCGTCGGAGCGTGGGATGACTCTGAAATTTTGCCTTATTCTTTTCCGTATTTGCCACTTCATCCTCGTTAAGTCCGTTTGAGTTGTGATATGATTTTAACCTATAAAACATACTCGAAACACATCAAAATATTCATACAATTCGAAATACACATAAAATATTAAGATAGAGAGACAAGAGTACACCAATAATTCAACATACTGGAGATTATACGTCGAGAGCACCTGAATGTTTTATTATGTCGGTTAGCAACTTTAAAATATAGTAAATATTATTAAGGAAGATCATGCTAATCAAATTTGGATTCAATGTTAATGTGTGTGTTTGCGTTAATATTTTTTTTATAATATTATAATTGTTATTTATTTTATAGGTATATATGTGATTAAATCTTAACCGTTTATTATTATTATACACATAATGTAATATTTTTAAAAGGTCATCACAGAATTTAAATCTTATATTCAAATTCGTACCAA
>SKCR01045866.1:0-46638 GCA_019454045.1 Zanthoxylum bungeanum
AACTGTTGAATTCATAAGTTGCTTAGCGTTTTAATTAAGGCACGTGGTCCATTGAGTCACGTTTATTCCCCAAATATAGCTAGCTGTCTTTATTTTCTTTCTTTCCAATTTTTGAAAAAAAACAAATTACGCAACAAGAATCCATTTAAAAGCAAAGCAAGCATGTTATAGCTTCACTTTAAATTTCCTCCCATCGATCATTTTAATTGTTTCATTTTGTTTTTTGTTCTCCATTTTAAACAGAAAGAATTTCATCTCTCTTTTTCTTCTTTCATGGCTTCTTCTTCTGTTTCATCAAACACTACCCAACAAGGTACAGATTTATGCATGTTTATTTATTTTATTTTTTTCAGATTTTTGTGGGTCTAGAGAGTTATGCAGGCTTTGTTAATATTAATTCTTGGTTTTTTTGGTTGTTGAAAATTTGCAGAAAATGGGAAATTAATACCGAATAATGAGAACGTTCTGCAGAAACATGTAGCTTTCTTCGACAGAAATCACGACGGCGTCGTATATCCTTGGGAGACCTTCAAAGGTTCCTTTTATTCTTTACTTGATTCTTCGGTTTCATCTCATTTCCTTCAAAAAAAAAAAAAAAGGGAATTCGAAAAATTTATCATCTGTTCCATCTCCATTTATGTAAAGGGGTATTTAACACTAAAAAATTAGTCATTGTTAATATTTTATATTTAAACGCACATTTTTACACCAGAAAAGTAGTAATGTTGGTTGGTGTAAAATGTCTTTTTTGTGATGACATGATATTTTCTTAATTATAATTTATTTTTGAGTTGGTGGATGATAATTTCCCAAATAAAAATATTGTTTTGGTTTTTAATAGGTTTCCGTGCAATTGGATGTGGCATCCCTCTGTCCACCGGTGCTGCCCTCTTCATCAATATGGGTCTCAGTTCTAAAACTCGCCCAGTAAGTCTTCATTTATGAATTATGAATTACCATTATCCTGGAGCCTAAAGAGATGTGGTGTGATGTTAAAGGGTTTCGGATTTAATTTTAAAGTTTTGATTTCGAGTTTAGAATTGTATTTTTCGTAAGAATTTAGGATAACTTGATCCATTTAAATTGGAGTCATTTTACGACAGAATTTCCAATTTTTCCAACCAAAAAAATATTATCCGGAATGGAAAGCCTCTTCATCGATATAGTGTAGGTACTACCATTGTAATTAAGCAGCATCCTTTAAATGAGTAGGGGTGCTCCCGAGTCCCGACCTCCATAGGGAAAGGACTTACTCTATGTCGAAGAGTGAGATGGTAAAGACCTCACTCAATTATTTGCTAGAATTGTCGATTTTAACCGGCTAGAGAGGGTCCTCTTAAAAAAAAAAAAACATCACTCCCTTTATCATCCCTGTGGGACCTCAGGTTTTAGACTTTAGGTAGTATTAATTCGAGTAGAAACCTAACCCGCTATCTCCATTTTTTAGATTATGGAGGCGGATATGACTTACCTAATCCATTCTGCCTTCAAGAAAAATCACCTGTATTTTATGTGTTGGATAATTAGTCTCCTAACAACTGAAACTTAGAATTTAAGTCTTATCACACTCACCTATTGCCTTTACTTTGGCCCCATTTTAAGAAAAGGGATGGCATCATAATTGACCCAATAATATATGGCTGCCATAGATTATAAATTAAATATCTAGCTAGTATTCTTATGTTCCGTTAGCAAATTCAATAATTACAGAATTATTATAGAAGCAAAAAAAAAAAAAAAAAAAGACACTGAATTTGGATCCACTGGACAATAACAAGCTGGGTTGGAGCTAACCTTCAAGCTTAAGCTACACTAGTTTTAGAAGCAATTCATTGCAAAATCACTTGGGACTGACCGGGGTCGATAGTTCACCAGAAATTATTTTGAACTTTTAAAAACTGTTCTCTAAAATTATCCGTGTTCTGCAGGGAAAATTTCCTTCTCTTCTCTTCCCAATTGAGATTAAAAATATTAACAAAGCCAAACATGGCAGCGATTCTGGCGTATATGACTCTGAAGGAAGGTATAATTTTTAGGAATTTGCTTTTAAATGTTGTTTCTTACAAAGGAGCAAAGTGGCTAAAACTCATGAAGCACCTACACTTTTTTTAATATTCACTTTTCTTCTTGTTAAGATTTGATGTTCTTGTTCATCTTGCTGTGTGATAGATCATATAAAGTGACATGTATTTATATAATGCTCAAATCATCTCATTGTAACTACTGTTTTTCCACAGGTTTGTTCCTTCAAAGTTTGAAGAAATTTTCAGCAAGCATGCGCGTTTGCACCCTAATGCTTTGACATCCGATGAGCTGATGGGAATGCTAAAAGCGAACAGAGAACCCAAGGATTACGGAGGATGGTTGGTTTTTCTTCCTATTATTCTTTCAACTTACTCTCTTCTGAATTCCTGTGGCAATCAGTTTAACAAAATCAGATCTTGAGGATCGTGTGTTAAGTGAGAACTGTAAGTTTAAGATATTTAAAAAAAATAAAATTGCAGGCTTGCTAGCTACACAGAATGGAAGATATTGTATGTTCTTTGCAAGGACAAGAATGGTTTGCTGCATAAAGACACAATCAGAGCTGTTTATGATGGAAGCCTCTTTGAACATATGGAGAAGGAACACCAATCAGCCATGAAGAAAGCGTAAATGAAATTGACTGACATATAATAAACAAGGGGAAAATAGTAAAATCTCTTATGTTGGTGAAACTAAGCGAAACTTCCTTACGTAAATATATTTGTTTTTATTGTAAAATATATGGTTGGTTTTGCTTAGTTTCACAACATGAGGGGGTTTTGCTTAATTCCGGGATTTCGTTTGTTTTCTCTAATAAACCATTTTTTTATGGTAATGATAATAAAATATGGGGCTGATTACTGATTCTCTGTTATGTCACAACCACCAAGTGTAAGGACTCTTCATTTGAAGATTTCTTCAATCGCTCAGCAGCTTTTTCAACCTACAAAAGCAGTACCAATTGTGATAAATTGCTGCAGAGCAATCAAGCAGTTCATTAAAACCAACATGTTATTACCTCAGCATTCCAATTTGTTCTGGCTGTGAGAATAATTAGAGTTATTGTTTGCAAGAGAACCCCAATAATCATTCCCAACCAAATTCCCTGTAAAAATATCAAGAAGCATCCGGTTTAATAATCAAAGATCAATAATTTGAATCTGACTTGCATGAAAGAATTATGATTCGAGTTTATGTTGTTGAATCCTGGATCAATAATTAAGAGATAAATGAGATTCATTTAAGATGAAACATGGCAGTTGATTCAGTACCAAGTATAAACTCAGCTCAATACTAAATCTTGATCCCGCATGAAAATGTCACAAGAGATGAAAGTCTTCAACTTACTACTACTCCCATGCTTGTTTTGAAGCCAAGTAAACATCCAATGGGGAGACCAATTATATAGTAACAGGCTAAGTTAACATAAGCAACTATAGCTTGCCATCCACTCCCAATGGCCACACCTGAAAATTTTAAACAAGAAAAAGCTCAAAATCATGTCAATGCAGAGGCAGGATGTCATCATCACTCCATACCAAATTACCTGAAAGTATAGGTTGAATTCCATTGAGAAAAACAGAGATGGCAAGCAGAGGTATTAACTTGGAAACTGCTTCAATGACCTTGGAATCACTTGTGAAGAGTTTGCTTAAATCAGCTTGGAAAATCAAAACAACTGCACTGAAGACCAAACTGATGAAGATGCTATTCGCATTCACTATTAGTACTGAAAATTTGGCAACTTTTGGATGAGCTGCTCCAAGTTCATTACTCACTCGAACACTGCAGTCAGTTTGAAAAATATTAACATCACTAAACTATTGGAGTATCTATCTAAATTTTCAGTATTGGAACTAACCTGGCTGCTGCAGATAAGCCCAGCATTACATTTATGTCCCAGTTGAGGTAATTCATACTGAATTTGAAATAGCTCCAAGTAAGTATCAAAATGTTTGCTTATCTTTAAAAAGGTTGAAATTCATTGTTATAATTAAACCCAAAAATTAGCTTGAGAATATAGGGTTGTCCAATTCTTATTTTTTTAAAATTCATTTAGCATCTCAGCACGTGGGATATTGCTCTCAATACTCTTCCTCATATGCTGACCGGCCTTTTGTTTGGTCCATGTCACGTGAGTATGTAATGTGGGTTCACTCGTATATGAGTCTAGATTGATACCATGTTGAAATTCATGAGCTTTACTCAATAAAAAAACTAACTTAAGAATAGAGGGTTGTTCGATGCATATAATTTAAATTCATTTACTTATCTCAGCCGATGTAAGATGTTTTCCTCTAACAAAAAAAATACATGTTGTAGAATAAGGGTGAAAATACCAAATGGAGATGGAGTCTAGAGAGATTGTAGGATTAGGGAGGAGTCCTGATATAAGCACCAGTCCTTGATTGTACCAAATCTCCAAACTGAATCAATGAAAAGTTAAATAAATTAATATCAGAACTATATAAAATATACAAGATCAAAGAAGATGTGAGATTCTGCACAAACCAAAGCATGACAGCAGAAGCAATAGTGAGCCTAAAATAAGGCCAAATCCCTGTAAACGCTTTGACAGAAAAACCAGTCCAGGTTTCTTTGCAAGAGGGGCTTCGAACAATGTAAAGACCAATTATGATAACAAGAACCCACCAAGATAGGCTGAGTGTTAAAGATATTCCCATAAGCCCAAATTTCAAAACATAAACACCAATCCAAGTCAAAAGAGTGTGAAGCAGAAACACCCCAACAGCAATATATGCCAAAGGGTTCACTATGTTCTGTGCTTGAAGGAACCGCTGCATTGGGCAGCTCAGTGCAAATGCATAAATTTGTGGAATCAAGCCGCGGGCAAAAATTTGGCCTTGCTCTGCTATGCTTTGTGATTGCCCTATTGCTTGAAGAGCCAGGCCTGAATACCAATATAAGAATGTGAGGATTACAGCTGCTCCCAAATGCAGTATCATTGCTTTTTGGCAGATGATGCCCATTGCTGCATATTTTCTTGCTCCGTAAGCTTGCCCACAGACTGTTTGGACAGCACTAGCCATGCCCAGCTGTTAAAAATTGTTAAAGTTTGTTGTGTGTAAAAATCTAAAGAAACAAAGTTGAGATGCATAGAAGCATTTGATTGACATGCGTTTCTTAGTCATGGGTGCTTCAAAAACAATCATATTAATGATATAATAAAATTAAATAAAAAAGTTACTTAAGACATAACCATAACCATAACCATAACCAAACCCAATCAAACAAAATATTTTTTGCCTTTTTTATTAGGTGTAGTTTGACATAATGGTGTGCTGGTGACCACTTAAGGCTTTCTCACAAATGTCACGTGACTTAAAGCATCTTTAATTTGTTTTGACATTCATTGCATCTTATAAAAGCTATAAATAATATATAAAAATATAAACACACCATGATTCCATAAGCGAGACCCTGAATCCCCACGCTAGCTACGGAAGCACCAGCAAGCTCTGAAGCACTCAAGTGACCAGTAAACATCAACGACACAAAAGTAAGCATGTAATTAAATACAGAAACGACAATAGACGCCCCAGAAATAATCCAGAGCAGCCTCGACTCCCACCCATAAACTCGAAGCCACCACCGTAATGCCACCGGCCGACGTCGTTCCAAAAGCTCCTCGATTTCATCAGACGACAAGTCGGATATCCTCCTGCTGGCATTTGAATCCTCTAACAATGTCGTCTCATAATCTGCATTGCCCATGAACATGATAGTCAAAGCAAATTGATTAATTAAGCAAGTGATTAATTAAGCAAGTGATTAAAATGCAAGTATACTCCAAGTTTTAGTGTGTATAAGTAAGTTTTAATAATAATGAAGATAAGACGAGTAGTTGAAGCTAACTCTTGTCAACTACTTAATACTTATAACTCTTGTCAACTAATTTTTTTAGCGGGATTATGCTGACACGTGCTTCTTAGCTCTGACCGGTAGATTTGATTTTATCTTAGGTTGCTAAAATCAAGCATGGCAATGAGGCGGATTCAGGCCCGGCTTAGTCCGCGGGTTCAAAGTCAGGTTTTATTCGGGTTCGATTTTTTTAATAAAAATTTATATATATATATATATAAAAGTAAATATATTTTTTATATTTTTTAAGTCTAGACCGTGCTCGGATTTTTTGCCACACTTAGTTAAAATTATATTTAAAATAATAATAATAAAATCTTTTTGATCTAACATTCTTTAAGAATCATAATTGCTTTTTTAGAATGTTTTTTTTTTTTTTGATAAGTCGTGGAGAATAGGGTGGATAAAAAAGTAAATAAAATTAAAAAATCGAATCAAATTGGAAAAACCGAATCGAATTGATAATTTTTTTTAATTTCAAAAATAAATGTTCGATTTTTTAATTAAAAAATGAACCTAATCGAATTGGAATAATTTTTTAACAAAAAAAGAACCAGACTGAATTAATTGAATAATTTAATTTGTTTTAATTTTTTTAAGTCTAATTATATTATGTTATTATTTTGTAATTATATTTGTTATATTATTTAATTTATTTAGTGTTTACTGATGATTAATTTCATGAAATATTTATAATTTTTTTACTTTGGTTATTATTATTATTTTTCAATATTTTAAGTAATTTAAATGAAGATTATATCTTATGAAAAAAATTTATTGATATAATTATGATGATTAGTAGAGTTACAATGTAAAAAAATTTAAGTAAATGTTACATACTAAATGTATTGAAAAACCAAGTACCGCATATCAAACATTACATTGAAAAATCAGAAGAAATAAAAAAAAAATAAATAAATAAAAAATAAACAAGTGGAGAAAAGAAACTAATAGAGATTTGGTGCTAGACCCGGCCACGATTCCGGTTCGGAATCGAAAATGAATTGGAATCTTTTAAAAAAAATTAATGATTGCTACAAATGTTTTTAGCGGAGTTTATTATTTTACAACAAATTTATTTCTTATTGAATGTTTGGATATTATTGGTACTTTATATGAGCATATTGAAAGTTCTAATATTAATGATATTATTTTAATTGAAGCTATTGATGTTATGAAGAGAAAATTGTTGAATTATTTTGAAGACATTTCATTACTTTAACTTATTGCCATAGTTTTTTATCATAGATTTAAATTAGAATGTCTGAATAGTGGCTTACAAATTTACTATGCATTTTTAGGAATAGATGATGAAATTAATATTAGAAAAATATTAGATGGAATAAAAATTGATTTAATAGATTTATTTAATGATTATGTTAGTATATATAACTTGCAATCACTACGACAATCTAGTAGCAACTCGTAATACATTCAAGACTAAGCATATATGATCGTTGGTTACTCCAACGAAATAAAAAACAGATGGATAACACGACTAATAATCCGGAATTAGATAATTATTTATCTATCAATTTCGAGTTTTCTCTAGAAAATTTCGTAAGTAAAAATTTTCAAGTACTTATCTGGTGGAACCGACATCAAAATGTCTATCATGTTTTATCAATAATTGCTAAAGAGGTGCTGGCAGCGCCTGTTTCCACCGTAGCAGTTGAGCAAGCCTTCAGCTTATGAGGTAATAATTTGGTAACGATACGGTCTTCATTACATTCAAGCACTTTAGAAGCAACAACATGTGTATATTATTGGACCCGAGCTAATATGAGGCAACAAGAAGATGCCCTCGATGACTTTGAAGACTTGTTCGATAATCCATTTGCAAGTGCAAGTGAAACGGGAGCTGAAGGATTAACAGCAGGTACATATAATGATTGTGATGATGATGAGTAAATAATTATAAATTTGTAATGGGGAACTATCTAAAAAATATAATAGAATTATGTGAATTTGATTCTTCTCACCCCTAGAGAATACATAAGTAACTTAAGTTTTTAAAAATTCAAATTCAAGCTCTTTAATTTCATTTTTAATTTAATATAATATAAATTAAAATTAATAATTTTAAATATTTTGAAATCCCATTTTTATTTTTTTAAGAAATTAAAATTAAAATTTTAAATTAAAAAAATAAACCGGAATCATCCGGTTCGGTTCGGTTCCGATTCCGATTCCGATGGCCAGGTCTATTTGGTTCCAGTCATGGCATGGGTAATCCTTGGTGGGCCCACCTGTTCTGTGTTGGGTTGTAAAGAGAGCATTGAGTGTGTTGGGTTTTTTTAAATGAAATTCTTTAAAGATATTATAAAAAATATATAAATATATTACTAAATAAGTTCGAATATAATATTTAGGAAAAATTTAAGACTAAAACATATTCATTATAAAGGCTGATAACATAAACTCTATATATTATGTATTTTCATAATTAAAGAAAACTTGAATTTACACCTAAATCTACTTTAAACTTAGTAGAGATATGTAGACCCGGCCACGGTTCCGGTTCGGAACCGGAACCGAACCGGAACCGAACCGGTTGGAACCGGAAGGTTCCGGTTCCAACCGGTTCCGGTTCCGGTTCCGGAACCGAACCGGAATGGGACCGGTTCGGTTGGGGTTCCACCCCAACTCGAACCGGTCCGAACCGGTGGAACCGTACGGTTCCACCGGTTCGGACGGTTCCAACCGGAACCGTTCGGTTCCGGTTGGAACCGTCGGGTTCCTGTTGGAACCGTAGGGTTCCAACAGGAACCCTAAGGCCCCCAACGGCTAGTAGCCGTTGGGGGCCTTATTAGTTATTCCCCCAACGGCTACTGCCGTTGGGGGATGCAGGGAGCCGTTTGGCTCCCTGCCAAACGGCTCCCTGCCAAAAAAAATAAAAATAAATAAAATTATAAAATTTTTTTTATTATATAAAATAAAAATTACTAATGTACCCCTAATAACGGTAATAAAACGGTTATATTTAGGGGCATTTTTGGTATCAAAAAAATTCTAAAATTCTATAAATAGGATTCATTTTTCATAATTTCATCACACCAATTTCTCAACTCTCTCATTTTCTATAAATCTCTTATTCTCAATCTTACTTCAATACAATTCTCTTATTTTAGTTGTTAATTAATTTGTTATCACATTCGGCATTCGCATCGCAATTATTCAAATGGCAAGCTCATCCGAGAACATAATGTCAAATATGCCAACCCAAGAGAGCGGCCCTAGTGTCAGTGCACAATCACGGAGAAGAGAAGTTAAGGCTCGGTCCTCGGATATTTTCAAAATTCATTTTAATTTGGAACGCCTAGAAGATGATTCACAACGAGCAGTTTGCAACTATTGTGGGGTTATCTACAAATTTTCAGGTGGATATGGCAATATGATCAAGCACATGGAAAAACATCATCCGGTTGAATTTGGCATTGATACGACGCAAACTCAAATGGCCAGGTACGCATCATCAAGTAGAGGTACGAGTGCTTTAGATTTATTTAAATATTCTGATGCAAAAAATAGAGAGGAATTTGCGAAATTAACTTGTATGGCACATCTTTCTTTAAGCTTTGGTGAAAAACTTCATTTTACTAATTACGTGCATAATGCTTTAAACCCTTCTGCATGTAGAATGACTCGAAACACAACAAAACGTCATATTTTTAAATTATACAAAGATGGTAAAATTATTTTAAATGAAATATTTAAAGAGATGAAAGGTCGTATTTATGTATGTTCTGATATTTGGAGTGATCATTGGCAAACACATTCATACATGGGTGTGACTTGTCATTGGATCGATGCATCATTTACCATGCAAAAACGACTAATTGCATTTAGAGTTTTTGATGACCAACATACTGCACATAATATTTATAGAATGATGAAGGTAATTTTTGATGAATATGGTTTAGGAGAAAAAATTTTAACAATTGGATTTGATAATGCATCTGCAAATACTGCATCCATCAATGATTTAAAAGAAATATGTCAACCAAATTTAGGGGGTCGGTTTTTTCATATTCGTTGTACATGTCATGTCCTCAACTTATGTGTGCAAGACGGTCTAAAATTATTATCACATTTCCTTGATCCAATTAAAACGGCACTTAACTGTATTTGGTCATATTCTCAAATTAGGAGAGAATGGACCAAGTTTTGTAAAATAAATGGTATTAAACCGATTAAATTTTCAAGAGATGTTCCAACACGTTGGAATTCTACTTATTTTCTTTTATGTCAAGCATTTCAATACAAAGATGCATTATGTAGTTTTTTTTCTCAACATGTTCAAAATATCACACTTTATCCTAGTCAATGGGATATTTGTGAAAATTTTTTAGATATTTTAAAAGTTTTTAATGATGCTACTTTAGTTTTTAGCGGCGTTTATTATCCTACAGCACATTTATTTCTTCTTGAGAGTTTAAATATTGTTGGCACTCTCGATGAGCATGTTGACAGTAGCGATCCTAATGATATTGTTTTGTTAGAAGCCATTACTGTTATGAAGGTAAAATGGTTAAACTATTTTAGAGAAATTCCTTTACTTTATCTTATTGCTGCTGTTTTTGATCCTAGATTTAAATTAGAAGGTTTGAGTGGTGCTTTACAAGCTTATTATGGTTATTTAGGAATATTAGATTAAATTGACATTACTAGATTAATGACGAAATTAAGAAATGATTTAATTGAGTTATTTAATGATTATATTGTAAGATATAACTTAGGAACATTAGGTCAATCTAGTAGTAGCGAACCGGTAATTCAAACAAGACTTAGCGCAGGGGATCGTTGGTTATTGCAACGAAATAAAAAAGCTAGGGATACGACAACTAATAACCCTGAATTAGATAATTATTTATCTACAAATTTTGAGTTTTCTAATGAAAGTTTATGCAGTAAAAATTTTAAAATCCTTGAATGGTGGAACCGGCATCAAAATATATATCCTGTTTTATCTATTATTGCTAAAGAGATCTTGGCAGCACCTATTTCCACCGTTGCGGTTGAGCAAGCCTTCAGCTTGGGAGGTAATATATTGGAAGCTAGGCGATCTTCATTACATCCAAGCACTCTAGAAGCAACAGCTTGTGTGGATGATTGGACTCGAGCTGATCTGAGACAACAAGAAGATGCCCCCGATGATTGTGAAGATTTGTTCGATAATGCTTCTGCAACAAGTGCAAGCGGAACCGGAGCCGAAGGATCAACCGATAATGATGATTGATAATTGTAAAATTATAATTTACAAAAGGGGATATGTCTAAAAGACTAAAACTTGTAATGGAACTACGTGAGCTTTGATTCCTCTCACCCTTGGAGGATACGTAGGCAACTTAAATATTTAAAAATTTAAGCTCAAGCTCTTCAATGTAATAAAATTTTTTTTTTTTAAATTTAATCTCATTTTTTTTTATTTAAATTAATCAAAAAAAAAAAAAAATTTAACCGAACCGAACCGGAACCGAAAGGTTCGGTTCCGGTTCGGTTTTCGGTTCCGGTTCCACACTTGTGGAACCGGTAACCGGCCGGTTCGGTTCGGTTCCGAACCGGAACCGAACCGCCGGCCGGGTCTAGAGATATGAATCCCGCCGAATTTTCAACAACATGAGTTAATGAGTATAAATTGTAAGACCAAAGTAGAAAAGCATACACAAAAGAAAACATAAGATAATTACAATAACTAAAAAAATTATTACAAAACAACAATCAATAAATCTATAAATGAACAAAAAAAACAAAAATGCTTCTCTTCCACTTTTAATCCACAAATCATCTGTTCGAAAATTTCTAAATCAACTGGTATCCTGGCTCTTTCAATATCATCTAATGAAATTGTGTCAAGTTTTTCAAAATTCTCTCTCATCATTCCTTTTTTGATTAATTAGAAACTCTCTGGCCACAGAACCTATAACCTCTGAGTCTGGTAATGCAAGTACAGTCTCACAACTTGAACCAAAAACCTTATCAAACAAATTTATTATTTATTAATTGCCACACACATTTACTTCAATATATGTGATGGTGTGTAAGATTTTGGTTATTATTATTATTATTTATTTTTTTTTAAAAAAAAGGGGTCTTTAACTGCCATTCTTGCTTGGGAAAGATGGGTAACTACTAGTTTTTACATTCGGTAGAAGAGTAGGTGAAGTGAAGTTAACAAAACTCGTTTAATTTGTTGTTAAATTTAGATGAGTGAAAGTTCTATTTGTGAAAGTGGGGATCACTTTTCGAATGTTCTATTACCATTTCATAGCCCCTTTTCGAATAAAGAAATCATATATGAAAATCGCAACAATGACAACAGTTGCGTGTCTGGTCAGCTTCTGATTAGTAAAGGTTTTGTTTGCCTATCTAGTTGGTGGTAAGCTTGATTCTAACTATTCTCGCAAGGTTGGAATTTCACTTCCAAAAGTTATCCATCAAACATCTATAAAAAATAAGACAAGGAAGTACTTAAAGAAAAGTAACTTTTTAACATCATATTTACCTAAAAACTATTTGAAGTAAACTTACATGGAGCCATCTCATCCTTAAGTCTTTGGGCACTAAGACTTCCAAATTTCCCTTACTTTTCCCGGAAGGCTGCAAGCTCACGGATGATAACTACTTCTTGATCTTCATTATTTGAAAGCTTATGGATACAATCTAATAGACCCGTCTGAACTTCATCATTGCTATCCATTTCATTTGGAGAATTGGGAGTGACATACATATAAAGTGGGTTAAGATAATGAGTTGCTGCATGTAAAGGTTGTCTGAGTTGCTCCTTCCATCGAGAATCAATAATAGACAACACTTTCTCCAAAAGTATTCCTATCTTCTCGAGTTGCATCTCCCAAATTGGCAAGTAATTTTTCACAAAGTTTGATTGCACAATATATGTAAGCCATAGATGGCTTTCCTCCATATCAACTATCCAAATCACATCAACTAAAGGAGCCATAATCTTCAAGACATAATGCATTTGATTCCAAAAGGTTGATTTCTTGATTGTCCTTGCAATTTCTTTTCCAACTTTATGTTTCACCCAATCTCCATGTGTCATTGTATTTCTTAAGTTTGGCTTTTTCTCAAACATACTTTGCAAAAACATACTTTGCAAAGTATAAAAAGTAGTGGCAAAACGAGTAACTACAAGCCGAACAAGATCTCTCCCACCTATAAGCTTCCTCATCAAATGCAATACATGAGTGTGATTGTAAATAAAGAGAGATATTTCTTTTGCTTTCTCCACAACATCTACTACCATAGGCATGACACAAAGATCTTGTAACATGAGATTAATATAATAAGCTGCACAAGGAGTCCAATAAATTCTAGTCTCACATTAATCAGTTACTCGCAAGCTTGTAATTAGCTGCATTGTCAGTGACAACCTACAAGTAAAAAAAATTAATCATTCACTATGTATATAAACAAAAATTTACAAATTGGCAAGTTAGGTAAACTAAAGCACTTACTTGTATCACATTCTTCTCACCAACCTCCAAAATCACTTCATTCAACATCATATAAATCAAATTCGCATCATGAATATAAGTTGATCCATCAATTGACTTTAAGAAAACCGTCCCTTTGGGACAATTCACCAAAAAGTTAATAAGAGTTCTTCTTTTCTTATTGGTCCATCAATCCGTCATTATGGTAACACCATATGTTTGCCAATGAATCTTGAACTCATCAATCCAATTTTTAATTTCTTGAACTTTCTTTTTCAAGATATTAACCCTCAAATCATGATAAGAAGGTGGCTTGAAAGCTATGTAATATTAAATATATAAAATTAGTAAAGATCAATCAAAATATAACTATAAGCAAATAATTTAGGAATATATATAAATATTAAAAGTATCACTTACTAGATGGATCGGTATATTGCACAATTGCATGACACGTCATTTGATAGCTTTTGAAATTTGCACAATTAAAAGATATCCCATTCTCATAAAAGAAATCACCAATATAGCCATGGATTTTTTCTAATGCTAATTTGTTTCCCACGATAGTGGGATTTTTTGGTACAAAGTTGGGATTCATGGTAACTAGGAAAGAGTCCATATGTCCATTTCTCTTCTTTGGAATTGAAGAAATCAGTTGTTTACCCCGCGCAAGCACTTCCTGTTGTGATTAAACACACAATAAATAGAGGTGATTGGAGAGAAAACTCTTCTTTTATATTACAAACAAAAGAATTACAAAGCTTTATAACCCGGAGCTTTACAAAAAAACTATCACACCACTTTACTCTCTATTATTCTCACTCAATTTTGGGATAACTGGGATACTTCTAACAATGGTTTATGGCTCAATTTATAGTGTCCAAACCGCGTGAACAGTGTCACGCGGTTTGGCACACATTTACACAACTTGCCATAAGCTGTTTCCTCATGTTGCCAGCTTCTTTCTACTTTCGGCGCACACTGCCTTGGCAAAGCAGCTATCTTCAACAAATCTCCCACTCGGTGAAGATTTCCCCAAAATCTGAGCCGACCATCATCATCCAAACCGGATCCTCCAAAGGATCCTCCTCTGGCTGCATCTGTATGACTGCCTACGTACCCTGAGTTGGGATCAAGCCAATCGTAGTTCTCTGTATCTCCCCACTCTGACTATGTGGAGAGTTTTGTCATCCCGGCTATGGCATGACAGATTTCAAGCTTCTCCTTAGGTAAAACCTTCGTGAACATATCGGCACCGTTGTCGTCGGTGTGAATTTTCCTGAGTTCTAACAGCCTTGAGCTCAGGACGTCCCGTATCCAGTGATACCTCACATCGATATGTTTTGACCTCGAATGAAAGGTTGAATTTTTACCGAGATAGATAGCACTCTGGATATTGCAGTACAAAATGTACTTCTCCTACTTGAAACCCAATTCTTGGACGAATGTCTTCATCCACAGCAATTCCTTGCAAGCTTCTGTAACTGCAATGAATTATGCCTCTGTTGTAGAAAGTGCAACACATCTCTGCAACCTAGACTGCCATGCCACAGCTCCTCCTGAGAGAGTAATCAGATATCCCGAAGTAGACTTTCGGGTATCCACATCTTCTGTCATATCTGAATCGGTGTAGCCCATCAACACTGGTTCGCCGCTTCCAAAACATAGCCTCATTTTGGATGTGCCTCGAAGATACCGCATAATCCATTTGATCGCATTCCAGTGTTCCCTTCCTGGGTTTGACATAAACCGGCTGACCAATCCAACTGCGTGTGCTAAGTCTGGCCTCGTGCACACCATGGCATACATAAGACTTCCCACTGCTGAGGTGTATGGAACCTGTTTCATTTCCTCATTCTCTGTCTCAGTAGAGGGACTCTGTTGTGTACTCAATCTAAAGTGGGTAGCAAGAGGAGTGCTAACCGCTTTAGCCTTGTCCATCTGGAATCTCTGAAGTACCTTCTCGATGTACTCCTCCTGTGACAAGTATAACCTCCTGGCTTTCCGATCACGGCCGATCCTGATGCCAAGAATCTGTTTAGCTGGCCCCAAGTCTTTCATCTCAAAAGACTTACTCAGTTGCTGCTTCAAATTATCAATCATCGATTGATTCCTGCCAACTATCAACATATCATCTACATATAACAGTAAGATGATAAAATCATCGTCATAAAACTTCTGAACGAAAACACAATGGTCTGAAGTAGTCTTCTTGTATCCCTGCTCCCCCATAACTGACTCAAACTTCACGTACCACTGTCTCGGTGCATGTTTCAAACCGTAGAGGCTTTTCCTGAGTCTGCACACATAGTCCTCTTTCCCGCTGACTCTGAAGCCTTCTGGTTGCTCCATGTAAATTTCTTCTTCCAGATCTCCGTGAAGAAATGCGGTCTTGACATCCATCTGTTCAACTTCTAGGTCGAGGCTTGCTGCTAAGCTGAGTACTACCATGATGGATGACATCTTCACAACTGGAGAGAAGATTTCATCGAAGTCAATGCCTTTCCTTTGATTGAATCCCTTGACAACTAGTCTGGCTTTGTACCGGGGTTGTGAAGTATGCTCATGTTGCTTCACTCTGTACACCCATTTGTTCTTCAAGGCCCTTTTGCCTCTTGGCAATTTCACCAACTCAAAAGTGTGATTGTCATGCAAAGATTTCATCTCATCTTGCATGGCTTCCTCCCACTTTTCTCTGTCTTCTGTTTCCACAGCCTCCTTGTAGCTCTCGGGTTCTCCCCCGCCAGTAAGCAGCACATACTCATATGCAGAGTATTTGGTTGAAGGTCGCCTCTCTCTGTCAGACCTTCTATGTGGAACTGTTGGTGGAACTTCTGGTACTGGTGGTTGATCATGATCATCATCTCTGGGAGCTTCATCACATGTACCCTCCTGTCTGGGAACTTCATCTTCAACTCGTACTGGCACCGGTGTATGAGGTTCTGGATTCACATTTCTGTATTGCTGGGGCATTGTCTTCAATTCCTTTCTGATATCTTCTATGGTCTGGTCTTCAACGAAGACAACATCTCGGCTCCTGACAATCTTCTTTTCCACAGGATCATACAATTTGTAGCCGAAATCATCCTGACCATAGCCAATAAAGACACATTGCCGCGTCTTTGCATCAAGCTTGGATCTCTCGTCCTTTGGGATGTGTACAAAAACTTTGCACCCAAAGACGTGCAAGTGTTGGTATGACACTTCTTTACATGTCCAAGCTTGGTTAGGAACATTACCTTTCAGTGCGACTGCTGGGGACATGTTCAAAACATGTACTGCTGTGTTGAGTGCCTCCCCCCAAAATGTCTTCGGTAGCTTAGCTTGTGACAGCAAGCTTCTGACCCTTTCGCACAAGGTTCTGTTCATCCTCTCAGCTAGACCATTCAGCTGAGGTGTCTTCGGAGGTGTCGTTTGATGTCGAATTCCTTGCGTCTTGCAGTACTGATTAAACGGACCTCTGTATTCTCCACCGTTGTCTGTTCTGATGCATTTGAGTTTCTTGCCGGTTTCTCTCTCCACGAGGGCGTGAAACTCCTTGAACACTCCAAGCACTTGGTCTTTTCTCTTCAAGGTGTATGCACATGTCTTCCTTGAATGATCATCAATAAATGTCACAAAATAAAGTGACCCACCAAGTGTTTGTGTCTGCATCGGACCACATACATCTGAATGTATGAGATCAAGTACCTCCGGTTTCCTATGAGGCGGGGAGCTCTGGAAGGACACTCTGTTCTGCTTTTCAGCCATGCAGTGTTCACACTTCCGTAAGTGTGAGTTCTTCAATTCTGGAAGAACATTCCGCCTGCGTAGTATCTCCATCCCCGTTTGACTCATGTGACCGAGCTTTTTGTGCCACAGCTCGGCTGTCTCATTGCTGTTGACTGTATTTATGCTACTATTTGAAAGCTTAGCATGCATCAAATACAGAGTTGAATCTTTCTTACCTCGTGCCATGACCATTGATCCTTTAGTGAGCTTCCAGCATCCGTCACTAAAGGTGCTACAGAAACCTTCATCATCCAGCTTGCCTGTTGAAATCAGGTTTAACCGGATGTCAGGGATGTGCTTGACTCCCTTCAACACTAGCCTTGTCCCGTTCTCTGTTTCAAGGCAGATGTCTCCAATACCGACGGCTTTGGACTGTCCGTCATTCCCCATCCTTACAGCACCGTAGTCCCCTGGTGTGTAAGATGAAAAGAAGTCTCTGCGAGATGTGGCGTGTATGGATGTGCCACTATCTATCACCCAACTGGTCTCGTGGCTGGCAAGATTCACAACATCTTCTTCATATATAATATGAAATTCTTTGGAGGTCTTTTCGGTGGTAGTGGCAACTCTTTCTTGATTAGAGTCGCCATCTCTCCTGGACTGCTCGTTCTTCAGTTTGTAGCAATCCCGCTTCATATGGCCTTTCTTTTTGCAGTGATAGCACTCAATATCATTTGTTATTGATTTCCCCCGATTCTTGTCTGATTTACCTGGGCCTCGGCTTTTACTCCTCCCCCTTCTGGTGTTCTTTTCTGTCACTAGAGCTTTTGAGGTTGAGGCTGATGCTGACTCCTGCATTTTCGTCCTCTTTTCTTCCTCGAAGATTCTGGTCTTTGCCATCTCCATAGTGACTTTTCCATCTGCGGCTGAATTTATCACCGTAGATCTGAACGTTTCCCAAGATTCTAGTAACGTATTAAGGAGTATTAAGCCATTTACCTCATCTCCGAAGACTATGCCTAATCCAGACAATTCCTTCATGGTTCCGAGGAAATCGTTGATATGGTCCGCCACAGCTGTACCTTCTTGGTATTTCAACCCCATCATCTTCTTGATGTAGTACAGCTTGTTGTTTCCAGTCTTTGCTCGGAAAAGCTCCTCCAGCTTTCCCCATAAGACACGTGCATTTGTTTCTTCACTGACATGGTTGACGATACTATCGTCGATCCACTGACGAATAGTACTGCATGTTTTCTGGTGAAGATTAGCCCACTTTCCATCGGTCATTCCTTCTGGTTTCTGCTCCAGAAATATCGATCCATCATAGTCCTTCACATACAGAAGGTCTTTCATCCTTCCTCTCCATGTGAAATAGTTGGTACTGGTTAACAAAACCATTTTTCCGTTGCCCCCTTCCATCATAAAAATTCTAAGCAGAATTTCAAAAAACGGACCTCACAGTTGCGTCCGGAATGGTCGAAAATGGTGGAAATGACACTTCGTTTGTCAAAATCTGACACAGGGACCAAATTGCAAATTTCAGAAATTACAGGGGTCAAAGTGCAATTTCCAAAAAGTTCAGGGGCCAAAGTTCAATTACGGAAAAGTTAAAGTACTAAATTGCAATTTTCAAAATGTTCAGGGACTAAATTGAAAATTTTTGAAAGTATAGGGGCTAAATTGTAATTTCCAGAAAGTTCAGGGACCTATCTGAAATTTACCATGCACCGCTGACGTGGCAAATACTGACGTGGCAGATGACGTGTTTGCTGACTGGATGCCACGTGTCTGATGACTGTGTTACTGACGTGTCCTGCTGACTGTGCAAGACCTGCTGACGTGGCGGCTGACTGGGCGCTGACTAGACGACACGCGGCGGCTGACGTGGTCGTCTTCTTCCTTTTGTAGCGCGTGACGAGACTGGGCGCGCGTGAGGAATCCTCTGCCTGGCGCGTGCGGCGCGTGAAGCTTCGTCTGACCTCCAATCGATCACCGGAAAATACCACCGTGCTCGTTTCGCCGTGAAAAGTCCGATGGTATGCTCAAAATCGATTTTCGACAACTTTTGTCGGAACCGACTTTCCGAACCGAACCTCTGTTACTGAGTTTCAGGATCTCTCCGAGTAACCTTAGCTCTGATACCACTTGTTGTGATTAAACACACAATAAATAGAGGTGATTGGAGAGAAAACTCTTCTTTTATATTACAAACAAAAGAATTACAAAGCCTTATAACCCGAAGCTTTACAAAAAACTCTCACACCACTTTACTCTCTATTATTCTCACTCAATTTTGGGATTACTGGGATAACTGGGATACTTCTAACAATGGTTTATGGCTCAATTTATAGTGTCCAAACCGCGTGAACAGTGCCACGCGGTTTGGCACACGTTTACACAGCTTGCCATAAGTTGTTTCCTCATGTTGCCAGCTTCTTTCTACTTTCGGCGCACACTGCCTTGGCAAAGCAGCTGTCTTCAACAATTCCTCCATCTCATCGTCTTCGTACACATTAACACTTTTGATCATAGCTTCATTAGAAGCATTTTTCTCATCCATTTGTATAGTTTTACCTTCCATATAGGCATTAATCTCATCCACCGCCTTTTTGGGGACTTCGTTGCATTTCGCCACATCTCCTTTAATTCCCACAATATGTTTCTAAAGCGTTAGATGCTTCCTTTCGAGATATGTCCACAAAAATCACACCTTATATGTTCTTTGTTACCATTAAAAGGTTGCCCATAATTCCAATCGAGATCATTGGAATTTCGTAGACAATAACGTTTAGGTTGATGTTCTTCACTCATTTAAGGCAAATGTTTTTATTTTTCTTTCCTATATTTTATGGAGCCCTCTACAAAATGGAGTATATCTGTATATGAATTGAAAAAAATTCTACAAATGGAGAATATATAAATGATTCAAATCAGAGTTTTTTATTTCAATTTTCAGCAAAACAACTCATTATGCCACACAGCCCACACCAAAGTGGTCACAACTATATAAATGAATTTAATTCTGCCTTGTGGTGGCTTTAATAAAGTGCCCATCAACAAAAGTCCACACGGAAGTATAACAAAGTTGGTCCACACTCCACAAAAATAAATTTACTGTTTTTTGACTTTTTGATTCAAATGCCTCGCCCACAAAAGTCACACCATATAAATGAACTTGTCAAAAAATATATATATATTGTAAACAGTGCAAGTACAGTTGGTACATTCTCATGTGCATTTTCTGGCAATTCTCTCTTCAAACAGCTTTCAATTTTGATGGGCACGGTTACAGCTTTCAATGGGCACTTGTTGACCACATGGGCACAACTCTCAAAACGGTCAAACTTGTTTCCAGCAGCCCGTTTAAGCGTTTTCAGCTTAAAACTAAGCAGCGCCTTTGACAGCTTAGATTCTAATTATGATAGCTTAGATTCTAATTATGACGCTCCGCCCGTTGATGAGAATTTCATTTGAGGAGGGGGAATAACTTCAAAAATTAACAAAATACAAGTCTAATCGCCAAAGGCAAAATAGCAAACTGCTACTATTCGAGTGTCATCATCCTAATGGATTTCTGTTCTAAGTAGCATAATGGGTACTCGCATAAGTATCCTACAATAATATACAGTGGCATGCTAACATATAAACTTTACGAGAAACTTAACAAAGCCACTACATCTCGATAATTACAACAGAGTAGAAAATAGAAATGAATGCTAAATACAGTACGGTACAAGTACAACAGAATAAAAGGATTTATCACAAGCCAATTCTCATTTTGAAATTACCAATTTGGGAAGAGAATTTGGCTTCAGTAGTCGACAGACCCCATTGCTGGTACTTCTCAGTTCCTGCCTGCTTACATAGTCATTGCAGTTGTTGTTGGAGAGCCTTTGGCCTGGACAGGTGTGACAGGAGTGAGACCTTCTTTGCCCATTTGTTGCACTTTCAGCGGAGATAGTATCTAAATATGCTATACATTTTTACAAACTCCCTGGAGAGAGGACAATGAAGAAGGAAACTCAATATTCACACACTAAATTATAATAACAGTGAAACCACAGAAGAATAGAAATCTCATCATATGCAAACTTGAACACCAAATATACCATAATACTTATACATAAAGATTCGCATTCAGGTGTCAACTCCTCAAAAAGTGTAGATTACAAAACTAAGCAAAAAGATCTCACATAAAACTTCTCTCATTAAACCCATGCATCAAATTCATTAAAATAGAAGAGTATAATCTAACAATATCACATCTAATGCATCAAAAGTGTAGTGTAGGCTGCTTCTGTTGGATAAAATGACCCATAGCGTCACTATTTGTACAGATCATGGTGTTGTTGTACAAATTAACTATGTGACAAAGGAAATTGCGCTCTTATCATTTGTGATTAGATCACCTTAGATATATAAATGATAGAGGTCCTTATGATTAGTTCCTGGATTGAGATGATATGAGACAGTATCAGTCCACGAAGGATTAATCATTAAATATCCCTAGTCAGAGTATTATCGAGATTGGACATCGATAATGCGTAAAAGACTAGTATTGCACTTGTGCACGTTGTGAGGGCATAACGGGCATAGTTCTCATATATTTAAGTATTGGATACTTATGCAAGTGCGATAGGAGGTTGTGTTTTACCGATGGTACGGGAAACAGCTTCGCTCTGGATAGACCCCATCGGAATCCCATTGGTAGTATGACTGTGTGTTTATGGGAGTCCGACATCAGGGTAGGTGTATTTGGTCTTAACCTGAGACTTGCACCGCTAATGCTTACGGCAATCAATATACTTTAGTTGAGGTCGTCCAGGGCTTTAATCGGTTCTGTGTACGCCAATGCTGGGTATATTGAGAATCGTAGAGTATTGGGTGTGATGTCAAGACGGAAGTATCACTTCAGTCATAGTGAAGATGATGTCACGTAGGATACGGTATTAGTACTCTCAAATGCTATAGCTATCGGGGTATTATGACAAGGTCATGTATATCCGATTATAGAGACTAATTACCAGACATCCGACATGTGTTTCGTACGAGGCAGACACAATACCAGCCCCAGGCCTAGCACGTGACCATCCGATACTGGATCGACATGCACGATACTACATATACTACGCCTGATACAGATTTATATATTCCTATAAGAATATTTCCGGAGAATTGGGTAGGCATGGCGCTTGCTAGAAGCCAACCTTGTCTTGTGAATCGGTAAAATGTGGTACTAGGTACGCACGTATTCGGATATTCCGATAATCAGATTTACTGCCAACATATCCGGGGATCTCATGGGTCGCTTCCCGATGATTCACCGATGATGTATGACTCACACTTTAATTAATCTGGGATTAATTCGATTAGAGAGAAAATTAATCTAGGATTAATTCGTTGAGAGAAAATTAATCTGGGATTAATTACAGAGATATTTTATCTAGGATAAAATATGTAGAGAGAGAATGATTAATTTGGAATTAATCAATAAAATAATATATTTGATATATTAGCGGAAATTGGATTTCGACGTAAAGTTAAAATTGGATTTTAATTTCGGGCAAGCGAATTAATTTGGAATTAATTTGCGAGCGACTTTATAATTTTGCGAGGCATTATTATTTACGTCGCAACGGTAAATTCATTAATTCGGAATTAACGAAACCGAACCGAGCTTCGTCGCGTTGCCGCAATTACCAATTTATATTTAGAATATTTTAGTGGTAGGACCACTACACTAGTATTATTATATAATACATGTGATTGGTGTAATAGTTAGTGGGGCTTTATTAATTTGATTATTAAAGACCAAAGTTGTGTATTTATTTATCTATTACACTACTTAAAATATCACTACCTATTATTTTATGCCTATTGCTCACGTTTGAGAATTATTCACTCTCTCTCACTAAATATTTTTTGGCAAACTTTCTTCCATTTACTCTCCACTCACGCCATTTAGTGGTTTTGTTGATCATTGTTATTAAAGAAATAAGTAATGGTTGCTTTGTTTATATATGACATTAAACAATAGAGATATGGAAGCTGACATAAAATATAGAAGACAATTGTTGCCACTACTCATTTACGCCCATAGTGGCTGATTGATTGTTATTTTATGGCATTATCAAAGTGATATTGGATGCTTTGATTAAAAATATGAAGGCAATTGTTGCTTTATACAATATAGGCAATTCACGCCCAAATGGGCTGCGTTGTTGCTCTCTCTCTCTCGCCCAAGGAGGGCAGTTTTTGTTCTTCATTTCACTGCTTTTGCCGTGAAGATTAAGAAGCAAGAAACCATGGATGAGCTGATATAATATGTTATTAATTGTGTGGCACAATTGAAGACTATTTTTCTTCACTCATTCACGCCCAAGAGGGGCTTATACTCTCCATGGCAGTAGCTTACTGCCGTGAGCTTTGGAAGCAATTTGGCATGATTTTTATGGTAAAAATCAAGGTGCTAGCACACTTAGGAGGCATACGAAGGTGATAGGGAAACGCACCCACGAGCCGGGAATCGTTTGACGAAGCTTGGATCTTGGAGCATCAATGGAGGACACCATGACCGAACCTTGGAGCACACTTGGAGGTGATGACCGAATCTTGAAGGAACAAAATGGAGCTTGACCGTGAGCACCTTGGAGGAGGCCTAAAGTTTTGTTCTTCATCGCATCTCATCCGATCTATGTAAGTATGATTCCGCCATACTTATTTGATGTATTCACACATGTTTCATTGCTTGAATGATCCCGGGACTATAATAGAACCCAACAATGGTATCAGAGCTATGAAAGCATGAAACTTGATTAGGGTTAAAATTGGGTAAATTGATTTTAAGCATGTTTGAGTAAAAAAACTTTTTTGAGCATGCTTGTTAATGAATGACTTGGAGTTATTTGTTATCAATTTGATGAAAAATGGATTTGATCAATTTTTCCCTTTTTTTGATAGGCTTGGCCGAATCTCCAGCTACCCTAACATCATGGTGATTTTTGATTTTGACCATTGGATGAGTTGAAATCATTTGGGTAAGGTTGATTTTGGACTTAATTGGATTAAAACCGAATTGACATGAAAAATCCCTATATTGCCGTGAGATGTAGCATGGAAAATGACTTGATTTTTCATCAAAGTATGTTGAACATGTAATGATGATAATGAACATGATTAATTGGACAAATTAATATTTTGGAAATATTGAATTAGGTAATTAATTATGTAATACACTTTATATAATTAAATTGGGAATTTGGAATTTGGTAATTTAATTACATGGGCCTAATTTTGGAATTGACCTTGAAATAGTGTAAATGGGCTTATTGGGCTTGGTTTTATTAAGTTAGGTTTAGGCCAAATGGATTGGATCCAATTGGGCCCAAAACCGCTTCCAAAAGCCCAAATGCGACTAATGGACCTTTAAAGTTTAATT
The DNA here is from genome assembly GCA_019454045.1 of Zanthoxylum bungeanum. Taxonomy (NCBI): domain Eukaryota; kingdom Viridiplantae; phylum Streptophyta; class Magnoliopsida; order Sapindales; family Rutaceae; genus Zanthoxylum; species Zanthoxylum bungeanum. The sequence goes on from SKCR01045866.1 coordinate 24,514, forward strand.
GGGCCTAATGGGCCTAAATTGATTTCTAGGCTTATGGGTAACTCCCGGATTGGATTTTGGTTATTCGGTTTGACCCGAGTTGACCAAAAGTCCAAGCCTTAAGAAATTAATTGAAAGCCCATTCGACTTTAATTTAACTAATATTGGATATTAATCGAGCTTTGAGACTCGTAACGATTAAATTTCGAATTTAAGTCGTAAAGGTTTATTAATAAAGTGTAATATTTAATTTGGAATTAAATAACGGATTAGTATTAAATATAAGTTAAATTGGATTTAATTATGTAGTTTAATTTAATTCGAGGATTCGTACTTTGAGTACTTATTCGCAAAAACGAGTTTGACTCGAGCAAAATCAAATCGTTGTTTGAACATTGGATGATCACTAATTATCAGATTAATTAATTTGATTAGATTGATTGATAACATGCTTGTGTGAATACATGGTTGCGATGCATGAATAATGTATATCGGATGGATATTAGATGGGTGGGGCAATTTTGGAAATTGTTGTAATAAATTTGATTTATTAAATTGGACCTGCGTGTCCAGCCTTATTACCTCCATATTCTTTGTATTCTCTTCTCACCTATTCCCCTCAATGTAAATGAGGTTTCTTTAGAAGTATTATGTAATTGGGTAGAAGTAAATACTAGTGCTAGTTTGAGAGAGAAAGAGAGATTTGATCTAGGATCAATGTGTAAAGTATCCATCCGCATATCATTATTATTTATTTATACGCGCTTTATTATGTGTTTAGAATGCATGTTTAAGGGTGTATGATGATGAGACCTTAACAAAGATAATAAATTGGTTGCCAATTTGCACGCGAAAAACCCTCAAATCATATTAAGTGTTTTTCCTTCCATTGGGTGATTCTTACTCAAGATCTAAGATTGGCATTGGGTTGTTGGCCAAAGTCAAGCCCTTTGTCCGTCAAGGATGTGTTTGAATCATGAGAGTTTTTGTTCCATATCGGTGTCTTGTCCAAGTTGTGGTTTGTTGGCCAAAGTCAAGACCACTTCTTGTCACTCGACATTGATTACGAAGCTTTCCATGGTCAATGGGTCATACTTAACTGGGATCATTAAGTTTGTTGTGCCAAAGCCAAGACTTAGTTGATTCAGAGGAATAAGGTTAGGGAATATATTCGATATATTGGCATATATAAGATATATGTTTAGGATTTGGAAATCCACCTACTGGATCTAGGAATTGGATTGGATCTAATTGATCTTCGAGATCTACCTAGTTAAATATCATACAATTTGTTGGCCAAAGTCAAGATTGTGTGTTATTTAACGGGATCCTAGCCCACTAGGAAACACGGTTTCCCGAGTACTCGACAGAGGGTTAGAGGCTCGTCGAAAATTAGTGGGAGGCAAGTATTTAATTTGCAATACTCGTTTAATTACTTGCCATACGCGCTCAATCAAATATCATTCGTCAATATATTAAATGTTAGTTGGACTAATATTTAATTGTTGTTTTAATAATAGTTGGACTGTATTATACTTGATTATATATAATTGGATTATGTTAATCAATATATTTGAATTAATTAATTTCAGTTTACAGTTGATTTTTATAATTGGATTATAGTAATCAATGTAATTGAGGTTAATTAATTTAGATTATATTTGATTATGTAGTTGGACTATTATAATCATTATAATAAATAGTACCACAAATCGTTGATTAAATAGTTGGACTATTAGAATCAAGATATAAATAGAAAGATTGACATTTAAAACATAATCCTAGGGAAAATGTATTTAAATGGTTTAATTTTCAAATTGGGAATAATTTCAGGATGGTCCTGGAAACTAGTAGGTTAATTTATTTGATAAAATAACATATAAAGTAAAATCATTATAATCTTCTGGGAAGATATAGGACATATCCCAAAATGTCTGGCTAGTTGTGGCAAACGGGATCGCGGAAGCGTGACTGCCGTTTGAACAAAGCAGACATGAAGGAATTGAAGAAAGGGCAAGGCTCTAACTTTAAATATGTTTGTCAAAATTATGTTCACTACTAGTATTAAAATTAGATTTTAAACACTTAAGGTAGTACATAAATATGTATTGATGTTCAGAATCTGTTATGAACAGGATACTGACTTCAATAGAGATTAATCTGCGAATAGGAAACGGGACAACTGTCGCTGTTTTAACCGTGGATACCTAAGTTTAGGAACTAGCCTTCTGGTATGTACTTAAATTAGGAAACTGTTAAATGTCACTAGTTTGACTAGGAACATTATCTTTATATCAGTGTTTAATCCGTTGCGGATTAACCTTTATATTCTTGAACACTAAAGTGTTTCATTATATAAATATGATATTAAGATAAACACATTAGATGTAGATAACAGTATTTATATTTTGAATATAAATAAAATCTCAAACATATGAATATTTCGTGACCTTACGGATGTGGCATCGCGTTATGGTTATGTGTCTTTTGAAACACAAATCAGAAACCTTTTAAAGTTTCGACACGAAATAGACAAACAGATCGGCTATAGTATTATACCTTCACGGTGAGACCGAGATGGAAAATACTTAAGTAGTAAGTTTCTCAAGGACTCCTCACGGAACACGTCAATATGACGGTGTGTCCGAATAGGATAAACTGAATTTTGTTGGACATGATAAGGTTAATCATGAGTCGCTCTGAGCTACCATTTCCTTCAACGGATACGTATTAACAGTGCAAAACTTATTTAGAATAAGGTTCCATAAAAATCTGTTTGACAGATTACATATTAGATATGAACGGGAAAGAAACCAGGTTTCTTATTCCTAAGAATTTGGGTATGCTGGGCATATGTTTGGATGATACCAAACTGGAACACAAATAGGATAAGTGTCAAATTGTATAGTTATCCTAGGGATAGCAAAGTATCTCACTAAGAGAACAATGTAATTGTTGCTCACCATGCTGTTTTCCTGAGAGGAATACCAAAATGCAGTGGTAAGTGGGAGGATAGTAAAACTCGATGAAAATCGGAGTGATACTGTTCAAGGCACCAAGTCCTTAATGGAACACATATAGTTCATCAAGGATGAAACTATACCATTAACCAACAAATACACAAGAACCAACGTTCTAAGCTAGGCTTTTAACAAAAAGTATCGTTATCAACATTGTGTTGATTACGATTCAACCTTTTACCTGTTGTGCATATGAATAGTGCTTGCTAAGGTTGCATATTTCATTTATGAAATATGTCAGCTGAATGGGAAAATCGTTTTCCTAAAAAAAAAGGAAACCCTTTGGAGGATGTTTAGAACATCTTGACGGTTTTGTCATACCTAAACTAGCAAACAAGGTTTGCAGGTTAATCGATCCATGCTTGGATTGAAGCAAGCATAAATTCATGGAATTATCCTTTTGATGTAATCATAATGGTATATGATTTAATTCAAAACAAAATGATTCTTGTGTATATTAGAGGGTTAGTGGGAGCGCACTGACAATGGCTGTCCTATAACATTATTGATAATATGACATTTCTTGGAAATGATATTCCCATAAAACGATCGGCGAAAGCTTGACTTTTAAGAAAATTCTCCGTAGAATTCTTGGAAGTAACAACCTTTATTCGAGGAATAAAGATCTACTGGGATAGATTTAAAGTTGTTAACACTCTCCGAGAAATTGTACATTGTAAAATGTACCCGACCTAGTGTCTCATACGCTTTGAGCATATGGATTCACAAACAGGCCAATCCAAATGATGGTCACTGGATTGATGTTAAGAACATCCGTTAGTATCTTAGAGAACTAAGGATGATGTCTTAATCTATGGAGAAGGAGAACTTGAAGTGACTGGGATCACTGTTGCAAGTTTCCATAACCGATAAAACAACGGTACTATAAAGTTTGAATAACGGTACAGTAAGTTGGAAATCTTCCAAGCAAGATACTGTTACTGAATAAACAACAAATGCGGGTTATTGCTGCAGCAGAGGCACAATAGAAGCTATTTGGGTCGATAACAAATCTAATTAGATTAGATATAGTTCTGTTAGCAGCTGAGCTAGGCGTCAGCACAGGCTAAAGAATTAATGGTCTCATCAACGATCCAGATATATACTTCGATATTCATCTGATTCGTTCGGATCATACATCATGGCGATGTGATGATCGAATAAATCGCATCAGACGATAATCATGCAAATCCGCTGACGAAAATCTTTTCTCAGTAATTTGAGCCAACCGTACATAGTTCGGGTGTTCGACACTCGAGTGACTGGCTATAGGCCAAGTGGGAGATTGTTGGATAATATGACCCATAGCGTCACTATTTGTACAGATCATGGTGTTGTTGTACAAATTAACTATGTGACAAAGGAAATTGCGCTCTTATCATTTGTGATTAGATCACCTTAGATATATAAATGATAGGAGGTCCTTATGATTAGTTCCTGGATTGAGATGATATGAGACAGTATCAGTCCACGAAGGATTAATCATTAAATATCCCTAGTCAGAGTATTATCGAGATTGGACATCGATAATGCGTAAAAGACTAGTATTGCACTTGTGCACGTTGTGAGGGCATAACGGGCATAGTTCTCATATATTTAAGTATTGGATACTTATGCAAGTGCGATAGGAGGTTGTGTTTTACCGATGGTACGGGAAACAGCTTCGCTCTGGATAGACCCCCTCGGAATCCCATTGGTAGTATGACTGTGTGTTTATGGGTCCGACATCAGGGTAGGTGTATTTGGTCTTAACCTGAGACTTGCACCGCTAATGCTTACGGCAATCAATATACTTTAGTTGAGGTCGTCCAGGGCTTTAATCGGTTCTGTGTACGCCAATGCTGGGTATATTGAGAATCGTAGAGTATTGGGTGTGATGTCAAGACGGAAGTATCACTTCAGTCATAGTGAAGATGATGTCACGTAGGATACGGTATTAGTACTCTCAAATGCTATAGCTATCGGGGTATTATGACAAGGTCATGTATATCCGATTATAGAGACTAATTACCAGACATCCGACATGTGTTTCGTACGGGGCAGACACAATACCAGCCCCAGGCCTAGCACGTGACCATCCGATACTGGATCGACATGCACGATACTACATATACTACGCCTGATACAGATTTATATATTCCTATAAGAATATTTCCGGAGAATTGGGTAGGCATGGCGCTTTGCTAGAAGCCAACCTTGTCTTGTGAATCGGTAAAAGTGGTACTAGGTACGCACTATTCGGATATTCCGATAATCAGATAACCGGATTTACTGCCAACATATCCGGGGATCTCATGGGTCGCTTCCCGATGATTCACCGATGATGTATGACTCGCACTTTAATTAATCTGGGATTAATTCGATTAGAGAGAAAATTAATCTAGGATTAATTCGTTGAGAGAAAATTAATCTGGGATTAATTACAGAGATATTTTATCTAGGATAAAATATTAGTAAGAGAGAGAATGATTAATTTGGAATTAATCAATAAAATAATATATTTGATATATTAGCGGAAATTGGATTTCGACGTAAAGTTAAAATTGGATTTTAATTTCGGGCAAGCGAATTAATTTGGAATTAATTTGCGAGCGACTTTATAATTTTGCGAGGCATTATTATTTACGTCGCAACGGTAAATTCATTAATTCGGAATTAACGAAACCGAACCCGAGCTTCGTCGCGTTGCCGCAATTACCATTTATATTTAGAATATTTTAGTGGTAGGACCACTACACTAGTATTATTATATAATACATGTGATTGGTGTAATAGTTAGTGGGGCTTTATTAATTTGATTATTAAACCAAAGTTGTGTATTTATTTATCTATTACACTACTTAAAATATCACTACCTATTATTTTATGCCTATTGCTCACGTTGGAGAATTATTCACTCTCTCTCACTTAAATATTTTTTGGCAAACTTTCTTCCATTTACTCTCCCTCACGCCATTTAGTGGGTTTTGTTGATCATTGTTATTAAAGAATGAAGTAATGGTTGCTTTGTTTATATGACAATTAAACAATAGAGATAATGGAAGCTTGACATAAAATATAGAAGACAATTGTTGCCCACTACTCATTTACGCCCATAGTGGCTGATTGATTGGTATATTTTATGGCAATTATCAAAGTGATATTGGATGCTTTGATTAAAATAATATGAAGGCAATTGTTGCTTTTACAATATAGGCCAATTCACGCCCAAATGGGCTGCGTTGTTGCTCTCTCTCTCTCGCCCAAGGAGGGCAGTTTTTGTTCTTCATTTCACTGCTTTTGCCGTGAAGATTAAGAAGCAAGAAACCATGGATGAGCTGATATAATATGTTATTAATGTGTGGCACAATTGAAGACTATTTTTCTTCTTCACTCATTCACGCCCAAGAGGGGCTTATACTCTCCATCCATGGCAGTAGCTTACTGCCGTGAGCTTTGGAAGCAATTTGGCATGATTTTTATGGTAAAAATCAAGGTGCTAGCACACTTAGGAGGCATACGAAGGTGATAGGGAAACGCACCCACGAGCCGGGAATCGTTTGACGAAGCTTGGATCTTGGAGCATCAATGGAGGACACCATGACCGAACCTTGGAGCACACTTGGAGGTGATGACCGAATCTTGAAGGAACAAAATGGAGCTTGACCGTGAGCACCTTGGAGGAGGCCTAAAGTTTTGTTCTTCATCGCATCTCATCCGATCTATGTAAGTATGATTCCGCCATACTTATTTGATGTATTCGCACATGTTTCATTGCTTGAATGATCCCGGGACTATAATAGAAACCCAACAGCTTCTACTAATGAACGCCATGAATTGCAGAAAAGCTTTAACTTAGTTGCTAATGAATGCATGGGAAAACAGGCCAATCAGTCCACTTGCCAGACTTTATTTATATAATGTCTTTATTTATCGTCTTAAAGTGCCATGTGACCATCTTGTGACTATAATCAGTTGGGATAGCTGGTATTTAATTATTATATATGAAGATGAATTGCTGAAATTCTAAGTTCACATATGAAAATTATATAGCCTAATGGAAATTCATACGAACTCTTCCCATGGAAACATTGATATTTTGTTATTCAATTTCAACATACACTTATCACTGCCACGATATCTATTTCATTCATTGTCATTCCTCTTTGTTGAAATTCATGAGCCTAACTCAACCCAAATGCTAGTTTGAGAGTTGAGGGATGCCCGATGTGAAAATGAGTTTGAAAAGTTGTAAGCTTTTCGCCATATCTTAACGAGTCCTACCTTGATTAAAGTTAGAGAGGTTTCATCACCAAAATCTTGAGCAGCCGTAAAACATGAAACATAACTAACTTCATTCACTTTTGGTTATCAAGGAGTCGCATATAAATCTGATTCTTTGGCTAGTTGCCTAGTTACTAAAGAGGAAAATGGAAATAAACTATTAGGTAAAATTTATTTGCCAATTAGACCAACTAAAATGCATGTGGGGCCTAGCCAGTTCAGATGATAAAATCTCCTGAGTGGAAACAATAGGTCTAGAGTTCAAACCTTGCTCACATGGGTAGGGAGGGAATCGGGTTTCCATTAGGCTACAACTAAAATCTCCTGAGTGGAAACAATCGGTTCTGGAGCCTCTGGGCTTGGCCACCCTCGGATAAAAGGCTCAGGAGGAGATCCTTGTTCTTGGCCGCCAGATAGGTCGTCTGCCGAGAAGAAATAGAAAATCAGAAATCAGACTAAGTCATGGACTCATAATGGGAATAAGGGAAGTGTGGCTACCTTGGCCATCTGGGAGCACAACAACGTAACCACATCCTCGGGAGAGAGATCTTCGTATCTCGGAATCTTCGCCAGAGGGATCGCTTCGGCCAGTTCGTTGATTGCCGACACCAGATGAGAAGTGGCATCCCTGATATCCTAACCAAGGTCTTCTACGCCAAGAATCACGGCGCCTTTCCGTTTTTTGGAAGAACTCTCCGACACTTTCTTCTTCTTCCGAACTGGCTGCCTTTTACTCAGGACATGTTCCTCCTCCATCTCCCGAGTCAGCTTGGCTTCCTCTGCCCCGAACAGACGCCTCATTTTTCTAGTAAGTTTTGACGGGCTGGCAGGTCGGGGAGACTGTTGGCGATGCCCTGGAAGGGGTAGACAAGCTTTGGGTAGCTGACGGGGCTGCCTCTTCAGTCACCTTTTTGGCCTCGGCAGTTGCTGGCTGTTTCCGAGAGGGTCCGGCTCCAACATGGCCGGTTTTCTTTGTTACACCAGCCAGCTGATCAATGTATTTTGGCCTCTTCGACATTCCTGCAAAAGGCAAAGGGCAGAGAAGTGGTCAGTCCAGAATCCGAATGATTTCAAGTCGTCATCATGCTAAGCAAACAAGGGGATTGGTTAGAAGGTTAACAAAGCCTACATATCCGCCCCGGGACCTTCGGAGGAACGGTCCGAATAAGGCCCGACTCGACAAAGGCCTCATCATTAACCAACTTCTTCCAATGGTCGGCGTACCGCCGAGCCCAGCGTACCCGCACCCGGACCTGATGGGAGACCTTGTGAGCGTCCCTCCAGCAAGTTGGGAAGAGTCAAAGGAGTTAGAATCATATCATAAAATCAAGAGCATGAACACTAATGGTTAGATTCCTAACCTCCCGCTCTAACTGACGTGGCAGTGCTGCTGACGTAGCAGACACGTGGCGCTGACTAGATGCACACGTGGCTGCTGACTGGTCTGCTGACGTGGACTGCTGACTGGGCTGCTGACTGTGCAGGACCGGCTGACGTGTCAGATGACTGGGCGCTTACTCAGCGCTGACATGGCGGACTCGTGGACTCGTCTTCAACCTTCAGAGCGCGTGCAATGCACGTGCGGCTGATTGAGACCTTCGTTCGATCGCCGGAAAATATCATCGTGCTCGTCTCTCTGTGAAAAATCTGATGGTATGCTCAAAATCGATTTTCGACAACTTTCGTCGGAACCGATTTTCTGATCCGAATCTCTGTTACCGATTTTCGGGATCCCACCGTGGAACCTTAGCTCCTTATACCACTTGTTGTGATGAAACACACACAATAGATGAGATGTGAGAGAAAATTCTTCTTTATTATCACACAAATAAATAATTACAAAGCTTACAATCCTAAGCTTTACAAAAAACTTTCAACCCTCTTTACTCTCTATTATACTCACGTTTTGGGATTTCTGTAATGATGAACACTGATCTAGAGGCTCAAATTTATAGTGTCAAAACCGTGTGAATAGTGTCACACGGTTTGGCAACTTAGCTGGCAACGCGTTGTTGCTTTCACTTCTTGCTTTCGGCGCTTTGCATGCATGTGCATGCTGGCTCCTGCTGGCAACCAACAGAATTTTAGTTTTTTTTTTAAAAAAAAAAAAAGAAAACAAAAATTATTTTATGGGGAGCAGAAGCTTTAAGAGAGAGCCGATTTTTTTTTTCTATTTCTTGGTCTAAGTTTTATATATATATATATATATATATATATAGTAGCAGAAGTTCATCATCGATCGATCGATCAATCAAGACAGTGTTTGGATTATTTATTTGTTTATTTGTTTCAAGTTATTTATTTGAAATGTTTTGTTTTTATTTAAATAAAATATAAATTGATGTATGTAATGTGGGGGCAAAACGCAGCGTGTGGTTGTGGGTGTATCCGTGTATAGGTGCGGGTGCGGGGCTGCGTGCTGCTGGCCGGTTGGGTAGGCATGATTCGGTCCGATTTAATATAATTATAAAAAAATTATAAAATATAATTATTATCATTATGTGTTTTTTATTTAAAAAATTACACTAAAAATTAAAATCTTAGTTACATATTTATTATTTTTTTACACTATGATCCTTCTAATCATCACGATTACTCTAATAAAATTTTTATCAATATAATCATCATTTAAATTAATTAAAATGTAAGAAAAAAAAAGAATAATAATTAAAGTAAAAAATTATTAATTTCATTAAACACCAAATAAATTAAATAATGTAACAAATATAATAATAAAATAACAATATAATATAATAAGATTTAAAAAAACCTCAATAAATTAAATTATTCAGTTAAGTTCGTTTTTTTAATTAAAAAAATATTTTAATTCTGTTCGATTTGATTTTTTAATTAAAAAATCGAATAATTATTTTTAAAATTAAAAAATTATCATTTTACTTCGATTTTTGGATTAGATTTAATTTTTTAATTTCAGATATTTGTTTTATTCACACCTACAGTCCTACTTGCTTGCTTGGGTTGTTGGAAACTAGTACTCTCTGGTGTACCGTAGATCTGGAGTGCAGATATTTTACATCTATTGCGGGTCCTGCTCATGCCAATTTAGTCTCAAACTCAATCAATAATTATGCTAGAGTAGATATAAATTAGAATATAAAAAAAAATACCTCAAAAAACACTAAAAAAAATAATTAAAAATAAATAAATTTATTTGTCGTTTAGTTTTTTATTATTTTTTGTATTAATTTTCGTGCATTTGTAATTTTTTGTCATGTATTTTTTCCCCTAAAAATAAGAAAATTGTAATTTTATCTGAATTAATACATGAACTGATTTCCTAACATGCTCATTTAAAATGACATCCTTTTATATTTGGCCTATTCGGATACGAATATAATACCAAATTCAAGTAATATCCTTTTCTGAAAATTAAACAAACATATAAAAATCTACCTAAAAATAATTTGGACATCTAACCAATTTGCCATATCTATAACGGGATATCTTATACGTATTTATAATCGAAAAAAATTGTGGCTGATGTCTGTATTTTAAATTGATAGAAATTCAGATATATGATGGACATACAAATCGAAATAATTCAAACTTTAAATTAATTTTAATATATATTAACTGATATTAGATATATTGATATCTGAAAATTTTTAAAAATTAATATACTTGTTTTTATTATGATAATTTATTTTGTTATCATTATTATTAATATATATTTTTCAATACCGTATTTAGTAAAAATTGTTGTAAGTTTTCTAAATATATAGTAAGAGTGTAGGATGATCATGTCCTTTGAGTTGTGCCTTATGAGAAAGACACAAACATATATGGACATGTCCTTTAAATCGAAAGGATGAGTCTCTAGGCTTCAAATGACATAACGGAAGAGGTATAACCCTTAGGAGGGTTACACCTCAAACCAAATTGTGCCCTCAAAGGCACCATTCCATGTATATATATATGAGCCTTGGGTTCATTCTTAGGAGATATAGAAATCCATACAAGTCATCCATTTGTCTAGAGTCATTTAGCAAATAGAGAGAGTTTCATTCATATTCCTTGTTCAAGATCTTGTAAAATGAGTGTCATTTTTCCAAGAAGTATCCAAGTAATCCTATGAGAATATTAGCCATAAAACAATCCGTAGAGCACCGAGGCGGGGCTAATAAGTTCTTAATGATAGAGGCAACTCGACTTGGATGAAGTCTTCATCATTTTCTACATTTTCCAAGTTTTTCTAAGTCTTTTGGTTTATGTTCAATTTGGCATATTAGTGTTCTTTTGATTTCATTGTTGTGTTATGGTTTTGGAATTATTAAGATTAGTTTGCATGTTAATTTTCGTTTAATAACACTATTTGGACAACAAACTTAAGAACTTATTACTTTATATGTGTTGTTAGATGAAATTTTACATGTATTGATTGTCAATTTTCGGGAAAATGTGTTTTGTGCATTAAAAATACGCATGAGCGTTCGAACGCCCGACAAACGCGTAGGCAAAATTTTTGGTTTTCGTAGTCTCGTTCAAACGCGTCTTCAAACGCAACTCGAATCCCAGTATTCTGTCAAAGAACGTTCGAACGCGTTTACAAACGCAATACGAATGTCTCTGGGACAATTCGTTAGAACGCATTTACGAACGTGAACTCTCTGGAACACTTCGTTCGAATGCGTTTACGAATGCTACACACGAACGTGAACTCACTGGAAAGTTTCATTCGAACGAATTAAGGAACGTGACACTAACGAATTAATCATGGAATTATTTTAGATTCAAAAATAATAACATAGATTATCATATGATATATGACATACATGCAATAATGTTAACTTAGTAAAATCATATATTGTATTATTATAAACTTGGTAGTATAGATTTAAGTTAATATTAAGGTGTTCAATTATCACAAGCATACACATAGGGATAAAGTTGAAAAAGTAATTGTGTGTTGTATACTTGGTTGAGAATTAAAAGTGTAACTTTACACAAGTAATTTCGTCCAAGCTTAATTGACTTATACTTATATACACACATACAATTCTACACATATCTATTATTTTATTGTGAATTGAAGTGTAATACTGAGTTTGAATGACTATAATATTCTATTGAGAAAGTGTTTAAATGATATTTTGTCAAAAAAGCGATAAGAGCCTAAGTGAGCAGAGATTTAAGTGGTTACTCCGGACCCCCTCGTCCTATGGGAATATTCATTTATTCATTTATCATAAGAAATTTAGTCGTAAATTCAAGGACTTGTGTTATTTGGTACTACTGTCCAATATAATAATGAGTGGATTCTTAATATATCACTTAAATAAGATCATACATTTTATCGTTGTGCAATTCGTATTTTGTAGACTTATTACTGTTGACTTTTCAGTTACACATGGATAGCGGAAACATCACAGTACTGGTCGCTCATGGAGAAAAATCGGAAAAATTTAGTGGAGCAAACTTTAAACAAAGACAGAGCAAAATATTGTTCTACCTGACAACACTGCAGTTGGCTAAGTACCTCAAAGATCCTTCGGGTCCTGTGGAAGGAGAAACAGAAACAACCAAGCAACTGCGAGAAGAGACATGGTCGTCAGGCGATTTCTTGTGCAAGAATTACCTATTGGGATGACTTGATAATACCTTGTACAATGTGTATCAAGGCATGACATCTACGAAGATTCTCTGGGAATTTCTCGAGAAGAAATACAAAACCGAGGATGCTGGACAGAAGAAATTTATCGTGGGTAGGTTCCTGGACTACAAGATGGTAGATTCAATGACGGTAATGTCTCAGTTGGATGAACTAATCATTCATGAAATTTGGATAAGGGAATGAAACTATGCGAGACGTTTCAAGTTGCCACAATCATTGAAAAGTTGCCTCCATCATGGAAGGACTTCAGGAGCTATCTCAAACACACAAAAAAAACAGATGAGTCTTGGAGACCTTGCAGTTCGATTGCGGATCGAAGAGGACAACATGAAGTCCGAGAAGGCCAGCTACAAGACTATGAAGTCTAAGGCCAACATCGTCGAGGGTGGAAATGGTAGAAAAAAGAGAAAGAACATGGAGCTGATTCTTCCCAAGTAAACAAGAAATTCAAAGGGAAGTGCTACATCTGTGGAAAAAACAATCATATGGAAAAAGACTGTATAAACAAGAAGTCTAAGGACAAATGCAATAATATATATTTAAATTAAAAAATTAAATATCTCTCCAAAAAATAAAGTGTTTCAAAGAAAAAGTAGATATTATTGATTTAAAAATCATAAACTTTAAAACAAGTATTATAGCCAGTATTATAGTCGATATGTATGGAAAAAAAAGGATAAAAATGATAGTTACAACACTTATAAGTCAGTCATAATGTCGGTCAAATACACAATTCTTAGTCATATTTTTTTCAGTTACAATAACAGTTACAGATACTCAATCACATCTGCTTAGTCACAATATCAATCACATATACAGTACTCGGTCATATTTCTCAGTTACAATGATAATTATAAATATTCAATCATAATTACAATGTCAGTCACAATTACATTATCATTTCACGTACCTAAAAATATATTTAATATGTTAAACCTTAAAAGAAAGTTATGAATTGTACCAAAATTAACTGTAATAGTGTCTCATTTATCTAAGATTCATTAAAATCAAGAAAGGAATTCATATTAAAAAAAAATGGACAAGCGATGAGCACAGACTTGAAATATAAACATACGATCATACATAGCAGAAAAATGAATTAAAACAGTATAAAAACATTAATAATAAAATATAATAAAAAAAATCCAATAAAAACAATAAAATAAAACCATGTGTGTAGAAAAAAAATATACAAAAAAGCTTTTATACTCTTATAAAACGAAAGTTGTACTTAACAAAAGAATTTGTCGTCCCCAAAGGCCTGATTTTGTGGTATAGGATATTAGGATTTAGGATTGACTTTCAGGTCTTAGGTTCGAATCTAGAGAGTGAGTTTATTGTAAGAGTCTAGGACATCCTGAGATTTTACCTGCTCTGCTTAAACTCGGAACGGGTGATTTGACGATAAAGTTTCCAACGATTTAAAAAAAAAAAGACTTTGTCCGGAGGAAAAAAGGAATAAAACTATAAAAGACTTTATATTTGAGCTGTACTTAAACAATTTATCAGCCTACTCAGACTTATCTCCGTGACTCAAAGATTTGAATTTTGTTTAATTTGTAGAAAATTATTAGACATAAATATATTATATAAAGGATAAAATAGGGATATAAATAAGAACAAAGTCAACTTATAATTATTTTTGAACTAAATAGAAAGAATATAGAAAAATAAGTTTGGTTTATGAAATTCATTAGGAGATTTTTCTTGTTAATTATTAGTCATAATGGAAAGGACTTTTTGAATAATTTTATATAATTAAAAAACCCTTACAAAATACATTATGTCAAAACAAGGACAAAAATTTAATTTCACCGTATCTGTTATTTGTAGCTTAGTGAAACTAATTACAGCCAAAACGCAGCGTTTCCAACTTCCTAAGCACGTCGCCCTGTGCAAGAGGAGCGAAAGAGTGTATTACGATTTCAAGTCCAAAATGGAAGCATTGGGCGGCGGCGGCGGATTCCTCGGTTGGAACTTTTCACAGAGCAAACAGAAACCGTTTAAATCTCATAGTAGAAAATCGAAATCCTCCGATTCGGCAGAGGCGACTGGAGGTTCCGGTTACCGGTTCCCCTTAAAGCAAGCGGCGACGGCGGGTTCACTTGCTTTGACTGGTGACACAATCGCTCAACTCATCCAGCGGTGGCGAAAACAAAAGGCGTCCGAACAACAAAACTTGCTCTCCCGCTCCGACCAATCCGATAAGGTCGGTCTTAGATTTTAAAGATTGAATTGTACTCTTGATTAGAAAATGCTCTTAGACTCCTGTTTGAAAATTATTTGATAACTGATTTTTCAGGAATAAAAATGTTTTGAGTTAGAATTACTTGAAGTGCTTCATAGAGAAGCACTTTATGCGTGCTTTTTTTAGAAGCGCTTAAAGGTGATTTTTTGGAAATTTATTTATTTATTTTTTGCAGAACATGTTGTCAAAAGTGCTTGTTACACCTAAGAACATGTTATTGTTCTTCAATTCTTAGTTTATTTATATTTACAATGTATTTGAGTGGTTTCCAAGTAGCTTGATTTAGCTTGCCACCCAGTTCAAATCTTCGGGAGGCAAGAGATAAAAAAAGATTTTTGGCTTTGCCCACCTCCTTATCTTAAAAAAAAAAAGTATCCGAATTTCGAAATTTGTTTCCGCTGGAGTTAATTAGTCAGTTCTCATGAATGGTAATACCTTGAGTTAAGTATATAAATGTTCTTTTGTCTAGGAAGTTGATATCACCTACAATTCCTATTCTTTTGGAAGCAAATTAGAAATGTTACTTCTAAATTAACAGCATCGTAGTTCATCGGCTGGTGAATTTTCCAGGCTGTGATTAGGATGTCCCAGAGCTAGCTGGCAAATCTGCTGGGAAAAAAAGGCTTGTTCTGGAGTCTGCAACTAAATTGATCATCTAGTGTGTTACAGAAAATGTTAATTTGTGCTGTGTCAACTTATTTATTGAGAACATAGGTCAAACATAAACTTTTATATGATGACATAATGTGCATATTCATGTAATTTCATTTTCAAAATAAATGGATAACGATATAATATGTTACTCTATAACTTGTAACAGAGTTAAAATTTGTAGCGCCTTCTCCTGTATTTTCTGGTACAAATATCTTTTTGGTTAGTAGTTACTACTACAGTTTGTTTTTGTAAGTTAGTGTTTGAAGCTGTTTTGAGTTTTTTTTTGACCAAAAGCTCTCCTAAATTTCTATCTTAGGATATCTTGTGGACCGTCCTTCTGGATCATGACTGGCTTCGTTCTCTGCGGATGACTTCTTATGGGTTTCTTTTATATGGCCCTGGTTCTTATGTATGGTATCAGTATCTTGATCATTGTATGCCAAAGCAAACAGTGGGGAATTTGATGATGAAGGTACAATGTCTTTTGGTTTTACACAGCATTTCATAGGCAGTCAATTTGGTATGTCAGATGACCAGATTCTCCCAAAATGCATTGTAACACCTGATACTTGTAGGTTTTACTAAATCAAATTGTGCTGGGTCCTTGTGTGATTGCTGTTTGTTTTGCCTGGAACAATTTATGGCAAGGGACAGCTTCTGAGCTTCCAAACAAGTATAAAAAAGATGCTCTTCCTACGTTACTTTATGGTAACCACTTCTTGGAAGCAATCGTTTTTTTGGATTGATATGTGGCTCAAATTTTTGGTTCTGCATGTTAACTTCGATCTCTTTGCAGGATTTAGGTTCTGGATCCCTGTCAGTATATTGAATTTCTGGTACATTTTTTCTTCTTTTGTTTTTTTTTTTGTTTTTTTGCTTTTGGTAATTTTGTATCAAGGAACTTATCAATGCCTCCAGGAACCTAGAAACATTCAACCCTTTAGCAGATTAAAGAACCATCTTTTGCTACTCTCTAAAGTAGTCTAAGGGAAACCGATGGAAAAACTCTTGTCAGTTCATGACCATCCAACTTGTATAGTTTCTCAGTTTGTATCTCATGGCATAAAAGCAAACAGGCTGGCCTTATCGGACAGTTGTTTTGCATTCAGAGCTTCTTTAAACTTTCTCAGCTATATTTTTCTTCCAAAGTGATCCAAGTTAATGAAGTTCAATTTCAAAAGAAGGTCCAAAACAATGCGTGCCTACTTGGCCACTCGTGCAAAAGTTCTTGTATTGATTATTTGCTTCTGTGATTGGTAGAGGATGATATACTTATGCAGTAACTATGGTCTATGACATGTTAACAGGGTGGTCCCACTTCAAGCTCGCGTAGCTTTCATGTCTATGGGCTCAATATTTTGGAATTTTTATTTATCATCAACTATGAGCAAGTAGTTCATCTGTGCGAGGCTTTTAGCAATGATGTGATGCCAACATATGGAATTTTAGCATCGAAGTATGTTCCTTTTATCAATTTTCTTCATATGGTTTATGCTTGGTAACATGATCTGTTGTTTTGTTTCTTTTCATTTTTTGTTAATCTCTATCTCTTCTTTTTGTGAAATGATTTACAGACCCTAAATCAGGTAGAGACTTCAAGAAGGAGACAAATGAAGATCTATATAATTTGAGCATTTTTTCCTTGCTGTCTATGGATTTGACTTGGCTAGTGATATATCCAAAGAAGATTTTTCTTCTGATGCCCAAATTTATTTACTTTAAATACCTACACCCGAATAAGCATTTTCTGTTTTCTTCTTTACGTCATGACGGAGCATGGGTGAAATATGACTTCTGGTGATTGTTTTGAACATTTTCCATAATTTTTATTACTTATAATCCGACTAATTTCTCATATCGAATATTAGTAACCTTTTTTTTTTTTTTTTTTCCGTTTCATATTTCCAATATTAAAACGAGTTGGCTGTTTGAGCGATTTTGCTCTCCATTTAGTTGTCAACAATTCCATTTAGTGGCTTGATTTTGTTTGTAACAGGATTTCAAATGGTATTTTGTAGTTCCCTTTCATTAAAGTGTCCACCTTCTTATTTTTTATAGATGGCCTTTGACATTAACATTCCATTTCCATCCATGGACAAGTACTAAAACTTCATCAAAGTCATTTTCATTCAAGATCTCCACTGTGGCCCCCACCGCATTTTTATTTCAAGTACCCTCACATTTTCTATGACCCCATCAAGACCCAGCCTTTTTGTAAACTAACTGAAACCGCCGTTCAAATTTCCCGCCAAGATGGCTCTTTGCCGGTGGTTCCTTCAGCAGTTAGTTAGGCTTTTGTTGATGTTAATGTCGAGGCCTTTGCCGATACGTGCGGTGTTTAAGGTTGGGTGGGAGCTTGGGCTACCTGATGATTTCGAGGAAATCGGTGACTGCCCGGAACAGGAGAATATTCTATCTGTGTGATTGTAACGTACCAAATACTAATGTCTTAAGCTGTTTGATGAAATGTCTTAAGAGAGATTTGTCTTTCCTTGTGAAACCCAGCTAATAACCTTTCTTCTTTGGATAATCAATATGTCTTGATGAGTGAGATATTACAACAACATAGTTGGATTTGTATTCTATCTTGTCATTTATAATACAAATTATGTATTCAAACTATGCAAGTTTAATATTATTATTACTATTTATTGGAAACGTTGGAAACTCTGTCGCCAAATCATCCGATTCAGACTTAAGCGGAGCAGGTAAAACCCTTGACTATCCTATGTTGTTACAAGAAATGTATTCCCTACATTCAAACTTAGAACCTGATAATCGAGTCTTAGGTCATTTGCAACCAAGCCAATCCCGTTAATATTATTATTACATTATAGCATAATTGGGCTAATTAGCTTGTTATGAAATTTATGACGACAGTTGATCCCAACTCCCAAATTCCTAAAAGATTTCTAAGCTAGCCCCTGTGTTGCAGAAGTGCGAGTTACATCATAACCATTTACCGTGGAATTGCGCACTTTCACAAAAGTCCAATGTGAGAATTGGATTCCTTCCGTGATCACCGTTGCTTCTTTTTTCTCGCCTTTAGGTTGATTCCACATACCAGCATCTATAAATTGGAGAAAGAATCATACTTTGCATTGGAGCAGAAAAAAGGAAAAGTAAAAAAGCAGGCAACGAAGCAACTAATGGAATATATTCAATTGGTGGTGCATGACGGGAATAAAACTAGGAAAGCAACACAGCTACTAATATTTAATCTGAAATATTGGCATTCTGGTGATTTAACTGGATATAGACATTAGACACCATGAGTGGTGGCACCAACAATTTCACCCCAACAACAAGAAATCGGCAGGTTGGACATGACTGGAACCGAAGACAATCCTCATTTCCTCGATCTGGGTCTGCTTCCTTCCGTGCCAATCCAGTAAGTATAGTTTTGCCTATCTTTATATTTTGTATAATGAATTTGTTTAATCTTTTCGGATTATTAGGATGAGCACAGAGGGTCGTTCGAGGATAGGGTGGTGACAGGTCCGTTCAGCTTAGCTGGGTAAGCATATGTGTACTGATTCTGTTAAAATGGTTCTTAGAAACAGGTGAATATGAATTACAAGTCATGGAAAACCTATTCACAGGTTTACAGATTCATTAATTTAGAAAGTTTATTTCCTTTCATTGGTTTGTGCTTATTTGTTTGATCAGTTTGTATTATAATCTTGGGCCACTTGTAGCTTTCCAGTGCAGTCACAGTCTCTAGTGCAAATACCAATCATTGGCAATCTCATGGCAAGGGATGTTCGCCCGAGGCCAAGGCAAAGCATCCAGAGATCCCCTTCAGGAGTCATGAACCTGCCAAATCTACTTCCTGTTCAAGAAGACAACTCAAGATTGAACCACGATGAGCAACAAGCAGTTTTAAACAAGCTAAAGAAAGAAATATACAATCCCAGTCCGAGGAAGTTGGCAAGGAGATTGAGTTTATATTACAGAGACGAACCAAAAAATGTTTACAATCAGATGGAACAGCTGAAAGAAGATGATGCAATGAGGTGTGCTGTATGCTTAGAAGATTTTGAGCCTAAAGAGAGAGTGATGCTCACTCCATGCAACCATATGTTCCATGAGGACTGTATCGTGCCGTGGGTGAAAAGCCATGCTCAGTGCCCTGTGTGTAGGTTTTCACTCGGTGAGAAAAACAGAGCTTCGGATAACAATAACATTGCAAATATTGCAGAAGCCAGCGATGATGAGCTGATTGCAAGAGAGCTTATGTCAGTTATAAGAGCTATGGAGGAGTCTTTCTTATGGAACAATGCAGCCCATATGTAATTGATGCTAATATTTGTTCATCAGAGCCATAAAATATAAACATAATTGTATTGTTAATCAAATTCAGTCCATTGTTGCTACACTATGTTGTCTCTGTGTGTGTGTGAGAGAGAGAGAGAGATTTTACCAGAATTCTAGCAATGCACTCCACTCCATTGATGTTGCATCTTTAGGATTGAATCCCTATTTCTATATGGATGAAAATATGTTAATTGATCTACGTTTCTTACAACAAAATGCATGCTACATTTCATATGCGACTCTTAATAGCTTATTATAATAATCGCTTGGAAAGTTGGTAATTTCAATCTTCTCTCTCAATTAGTTGGAGGTTTTTTGGGCCATAGTTTCAGAATTGGACCATCATAATAAAATCGGGATACAACTTTAGAATTGGACCATCCTAAACCGTCAAAACGGACAATATCTGACTAATTGAGCCGGGTTATCACACTTTTTTCTATTAAATGATACTGTTGGATTAGCTAGTGTTGAAAATTAAGCTGCTAGAGGCCTAGACTTCATGTGAATCTAATTAGGGGACGGTCTTGTGTTGTCCTAAATTTTGAAGGGTCTTAGTCGAGTTCTTAAAATGAGGCATATCGATAAACGATAAAAACCATAAAAATCATATTATATAGTTAAAAATTAAAATTTCTTTAGATTTGAACGTTAATTTTGGACCGAATTTTAAAATCCCAGACAACCACTTGTATCGACTCTCCCTATCACCACCTCCGGATCTAATGGGGGCAAAGTGCTTAAGGATCAACATAACTTTCTTTAATGGGGTTCTCAGTTGGCAAGTGAATTGCAACAAATTAATAATGCTAAACTGTTATAAATCTGGAAAATTACATTGCTACTTGTTGAGAAACAATAGTCATCACTCATCAGCTAATGAAGAATAAGGATTTTCTTTTTCTGCTTGTCATAGAAATACATAAATCAGCAGATCTGTTGTAGATACTCCAAATTTTGACCAATAGAAGGTAAAACATTTTTATGTTCAATTTTCAAGTACTATTTCTTTCAATTAAAATTTATAGTTCTTTAGCTTATCTGAATGAGGGTTCTTTTTATTATTTGAGTAGTTTGTGTCTACTGTCAATATTTCAATGGGCACTTCTGTGATCAGACCTTACTTTGAGGGCATCCTTGTAAATACCAAAAAATGCAATTATTTTGGAATAGAAATAAGTATACACATAAAAAAAACAAAGCATAACAATTTTCTTTTAGCCTTTATTGGATTATATTTTGTGAAACTTGGGTCACAACTCACAACTAATAATAATTCAGAGATTTTATATTATTGAAAGTTGATTGCTAGTTACTTAATCAATTGGAACACGTCATACTCAGTTTTAACATTGCAAAAATTATTATTCACGGTTGTTTTTTTGTTAGAATGACAAAATATGCAACTCACCTGTCGAATAAACCTTCACTGAATCGTGAATTTATTTGGTTAGTGGGAACTGCACAAATTTAGTAAGTAGAGATAGGATAAACATAAAGATTTACGTAATTCGGTGGAGAGAGATTACAACCTACGTCCACATAAGTAAGGGACATATTATATTATTGCTCGAGTTCAAGACCGGCCAGAACTACAAATGAGGGGATAAACTACAGTATTAAAACAAATCGGGTCTCACACAAGCCCGATACAATTCTCTAAAGTGGTCGGGTGATTGACCAACTTTCTCTCTCTATCTCTAGTTTTAGAACTTCTTTGATTTTATAAGTTGTAAGATGCGAAATTTGCTAGCCTTTGAATATGTGACTTCAACCCCTTTATATAGGCTCTCAAATTCACTATTCCACCGATTCTGATGTCAGTTTATGTCACAAGTAGGGATGGCAGTGGGTAGGATTTGGTGCGGGTTTGCCATTACCAAATCTGCACTCGCATATGTAAATAAATTACCAAACTCACACTATACCCGCTGTGGGTTTTAATTTTCATTACCAAACCCGCACCCGCATATAAAAATAAATTACCAAAGTCGCACTGGTACCCAGCGAAT